>APFE030642486.1:101121-117676 GCA_000404065.3 Pinus taeda | reverse complement strand
TAATAAATAAATAAATAAATAAATTTACTAATGACAAACCAAACCACAAATATTTCTATTGGTATTGTGAAATACAAGTCAACTTAATTTAATAAAGGCTACAAAATACAATAATAATTCATGATGGCATACATATAATGAGTAAGAATTCATATTAGAAGTATTATATGTATAGCTATGCATGAAATAAACACTTGTCATCTTAAGGAACTATTTACTATGATTGAAAATCCTTAAAAGTAGCTCATACATTTGTTTCCTTGTTGAATTTATTCAACATTGTCCATAACGCACACATTGATCAACCAATTATCCTCTTGGTTTGTTGCAACAAATGGAGTAGCAAGAAACAAATTTTTAATGTGAATCTCAAAATAAATACTCTCTACACGTTAAAGATCCAATTTTACTACCCAATCAAATGTTGCAAAAATTCCTTTTTCAATTCTCAATTTCAATGTTTTAATATCTTTAAATCAATTTCTCAATGTCAATGTTGCAATGCTTGTCTGCTCACTGATTGGTTGAACTTTTTTCCATTACTTTGTTGAACTAGTTTCTCTAATGCTCAGTCTAGATCTCTTTTTTTTCTTAGTAAATCATAGATACTTTGATTGGGTCTTTAATAATTATTCAAGCTCTGTTTAACTTTGTCTTTTGTTGCTCTATTTTTATCATTCGTGGGTGTTCTCCAATGTATTTTTTTACATTCAAGACTTCGGTAATGAACTAGAGTAAACAATTTAGATTTACATGAAGGATGACTCTAACTATGACTGAATTCTAGGACTTTGATTTATTCTCATGACTCAACTCGACTTTACTTCTATGCAAAATACTAGTTGGATGACCTTTTTAATACAACTAGGTTGGTTTTGTACTCATGTGACATGGGTTTTATTTCTACTTCTACTACACTAAACTTTAGGTGCCCATGCATACCCCTTTCGTAAACACAACTAAGTTGGGGTTTGAACTTGTGACCTTTACATAAGGAGTGCCTTAACAAAACACCCTGTCACCAACTGGTCTACACCCTAGGAGTTATGACCTTTTCAATATTAGTAATATATATAACTCTTTTTTTTGCTATGAGAATTTCACTGAATCAACCAAAATGATGTCTCCTGTATATTGACATATGTTGGGGAGGAACTAATATCATGAGCTAAGAACCAACTTACAATGAAAACTTACCAATTCAGCAGACTTAATTTCACTGTACATCAACTCAATTAATTCACCTAGAAACATTTTTCTTTTTCTTTTTTCCTTTTCTTTTTTGCTTCTTCAAATAGATGCAATGTTCAATTATCATGGACTTAACTATCAACTCACTCAAAGTATTAGACCTTTGCGTAATTTTTCTATAAATTTAACACCATATACAATTAAATGTTTTATATATTTACTCTTTTGGATTCTACCTCCATGGAAGAGACACAATATAGAGACCATACTTCAACTTCTAAATTTTAATAGGCTTTAGAAAATATGGCAATATGACTTGAGCTTGTATACTCTATGCCACAATTTTACTTTTCTAAGAGTACAACTCATAATATAACTCAAACTCAACAACAAAAAGTTTGTGACTTGACAATAGAGAAATGACACTTCTTGTTAATTTAACTGACAGGTAAGGAATGAGCCCTAGAAATAGGTTGTTTGAAATGTATGATCATTGAAAATTGTATTAACAAACTTGAATAATGAGAACCACAAACTCAACTTTTATGATTTTGTAAAAACATAAATTGTTGTCACTATTTCCTTACATATTTCTTTCATATGTTGCTAGGATTTCATTCAATATAGTGTGCACAATGCAAGATAACCAATGGCGATGCTCTTTAGGATTGACAGAAAATTTCAAAACTTGACTCTCGAATCTGGAGTCGCTCAACGTTTAGAAGGGTAATTGTTCTCTATTTTGATGGTTTTCTCTAATCAGTTGTCTCAATGGTCAATTCTCAAACATGGTTGACTGGTGGTTGATAATCAACTTCTCTTCAAGCTATAACACATGGCATCTTATAAATCAATGTTTATTCTTGTCAACATGAGTTTCCTACTCCTCAATTGCCCCACATCATGATCAATGGTGCTCATATACATATTCAAATCAATATCTTTTCAGTTGATATTTATTTTCATTTTATGAAATATTTCCATTGGATTTATGTTATGATCATTTCATTGAGTGGGGTTTTTATAACTAGTTTAGTCTAACTATTTTACATTTAGTTTTTTCTAACTAGAATTTGGCGATATAATTTTTCGCAACATTATGTTTTTTTGTTGTTTAGAATATATTTTTGAATACATAAATGGATCCAACACTATAAAAAACCCTTAACATTTAAATTATACAGATTTGAAAATTCAATCTTATAATACCAACATATCCTTACCATATTTTAGAAAAAAAATTAATTGAAAAAAAAAAAAAAAACAAGACATAGAAAATTTAAGCTATGCAATAGGCAATATTTCAAATTCCTCAAAGTGGTTATTTTTTTTAGCTAAAAATAAGTGCACATGACTAGAAAATATTTCAATATCGGACTGAGAACACTAGTATGTTGCATTCTTTATCATCATTAAACCACATATTAATATTTCATTATAACTCTATCCTCATTTGACAATTTTTTATGAGATCCACAAACTGACCAACAAATTTTCATTATTTTTGTCATCTAAATAACAACATATTGCATCAAACCCAAGTGGTGTCACCTTTTGTCAAAACTTCAATAATTTATCATATTACTTCTGGCACCACTCCTGATGTGATTGTTCCACCCCCACCACTAACATTATCTTATTCAAAAACCTTTGAACTAGCATAATTATTCTTATCTCTTATCATCAATAGTGCCTCTTTTAGATCCATCTTCTTTAAAAATTCACAACTTCTTCCAACATTAATAATAGTGGGAAAATGTTTTTTATCTGGTCAGTTTTATCTAACTAGTTTGGTTTTTCTCTCTCAAGTCAGACCCATATATCCATATCTCAACTATGCCATATATTGGTTCTTCAGGTAATATAAAATCTTGCAACCATCGATTATGTAACTCAAAATAACAATCTTGACCAAAAATGTTAATGTAACATTTTTTTTCTCTTTCTTGACCACATCATTTCTTTCTTTTTCATATAGAGCTCTCAACTTACAACATTTATTATTTTTATAATTTTTTTTTATAGCAAAATCCTTTACTATAGCCTGGATCACACATTCATATGGTCTAGTGCTCTCGCATGTCTATTTTTTTACTCCATCTCGTAGCATTAATCTTCTTTTTTAAATAATGAAACAGATTTTTACTCTTCTATCATTGAAGAGATTTGGACAGAGTTATTTTCTCATAAATTGTTCTTCTTTAATGTGCTTGTAGGATCCTCCCATGTTGTTGTCAACCCACGATGAAGGAGGATTATCCAAGATACTCTATCCAAAACAACTTTGACAACAACAACACTGCCAATATTGTAATCTTTGAAATTACATTCTTTCAAGAAAGAGCTACATTACAATACATGCACAATGCACACTTGTATATATGCAAGAGAGATACTTAGAAAGTTTAACCAACCAAGTTCTTATTCCATTTTTATGTGTATTCATACATTAGGGAGATGGATGGAGAAACTATACCCACTCCAACTAATCATTTTTTAAGGGTATTTTACACACTTGTATTTTAGATATAGTTTGGCATATAACTTCATATACTTAGGCTAGTATCTAAATAAGATACATCATAGTGTTTAAATGGCATAAATGGGCTTCCAAAAAGAGGTGAAACAATAATTCTTGAAGGATATTTTAATTTTGTTCTTTGAAATAAAGAGATAGGGGTGGAGGGTAGAAGGATGGATTTTCTAGCTCAATGCTTAGTAAAGTAGCTAAACGATGTGTAATTATGTGATCCATATCCCATTGAAATGATATTTTCTTAGAGGAATATATAGTAAAGGAATGAGGGTATAGGTACCTTTTTTTCCTCATGTCCTAATGATTGGATCAATAGCCAACTTCTCTCCTTGATTTGGTTTGATATATCTATATAATTTATAACATAATATGACTACAAAGTTAGACCTAGTGTGGTGTGTTTGCACCCTAAACAAAGAGATACATGAAAAAGTATTGGATAGATTCATAATCTTGGGGGGATTTTAAAAAGGGAGCATAAATTACAAAACTAGATTGGTTTTGGATGGAATCATGTTCTTATTTCTTTGAAATAGTAAAATATCATAAAATGCCCCCATTTCCTTTTAAGTTGAACCCTCATTGGCTATCATGGATTCACTAATATCATTATGGAGGGATGGATTTTATTTGACCATGCCCTTCAAGATTCTATTATGATGCAATAATATGATGGAGGAATGGGGATTATTTGACCCTACCTTTCAATATTCTACTATGATGCAATTTGACTATGACTCACATAGTGTGGAAAAAGCTAGAATATCATGGGCTAAACAAAATTTCCATGATTCCCAAAATCATATTCTATAAGTTGGAGAAAACATCTTTATTCTATTTGAGAAGATTAACCATAGTATTTTCTCAAAATATAATAAGACTATCTTAAAGGCATTGAGAGAAAACAAAAAGACTATCCTAGCTTAGGAGTTATCTAAATGGAGGCAAAAGAGTCATGTAATATGGTTAGAACAATTAAATGAGAATACCAAGTTTTTCCATAATTACGATGAGGGTAGGAAGAATACAAATAATACGTGGGAATTGCTTATAAGAGATAAATCTAAGGCCACTACCTTCCAATATTTGTTTGTTGAAGACATTACTTACTTTGAGTAGCTGTATATGGGCCTAGAGAAACACAGCCAATATTTTACAAGTTGCAAGGTAATTTCCTAATTTCATAGAAGAGGACACAAATAATTTTCTAGGAATTTATAGACAACAAAATTCTCAAGGTAGTGATGAGACATAATGAAGTGCTTATGGTAAAAAAAAATCCATAATTTCAAAGTAGGTGTAAAATATTGGACATATGGGAAGCTCATTACAAATTCGGTCCTTCTAAGAGGCCAAAATCAACAAGGTTTTGGAAAATTACTATAACTTTCTCCTAGTATATCATAAATTGGTCAAATCTATAAAATTATAGAAATATCATATCAAACTACTAGAGGATAACAACTTAGACTTACAGGGGCAAAAATTTAAGTGTGTCATTAGTTGCAATGTTGGCTAGTTAGGAAATCTCCAAATTAGGGCTTTAACAAGTATGCTAAATTTAAATTAGCATAAAGTTTGAATTGGATGTCTAATTGGGGTGAATGAAAAGTTTCTATAAAGTGTAAATATTGGAAATTATTTTTGGGAAAATGATAATAACTATTTTGGATAATAATTTTTAATATATTGAGGTTGTAAGTCGAGGGTTTGGTTAGTCCTTAACTAAACAAAATGGCAATACACACATTTAGAGGAGATAAAGATGAAGATTATTTGATACTATGAAATGGTTTTGTATTGAAAAGGAATACAATTTAATCTTGTGTTTTCATGAAGATATATTTTGAAGGCAAACCTATTGATTGGTTATATATTCTACAAAAAGCACATATTTCATTAAAATTGAAAAAATTCTATTACAAGAACTTCAACAACACATTTCATTAAATTTGGAATTATACAATAGATCTATAATTTGAAACTTTAACTAAATTTAACTTTACGAACTAGTTAGTTCACTACTTTGAATATATCCATTCACCATTTTTTGCGATAAAATTATCATGAGAACCTATATAATAAAAACTATATAAACTTGCAGAAGAAAATCTTTGACATCTTAATCTTTGACTCCTTGCATTGTTTCTTCTAATATTGTCTATGGTTCCTATTAACAAGTTAATTAATATTATTTGTTGACAAGAATATTATGTTATTTTGTATTATTATATTAACCAATTTAATTATTATTTTGATATTTTAAATATCACCCTTTTTGTGTTGGCTTACTATTCTAGTAAAAGGTTGACACAATTTCTAAAGTTTCCATAAAATTTTATTTAATGATAAATTATATTAACAGTTTTGTTACCATAATAATTTTATTTTTTGATAATATTGGTAATTTTTGTTTGCCGTTGAGTCTCACATTTTATTATATGTAGGAGGTTGATAAAATTTTATACTAGATAAGAGAAAATATTATGTAAGACTCATATTATGTTTAAATTTATTCTTTTAACAATAAATAACAATTATAAAATCGAAATTATAGCAACATTAAATTTGGAATTTTTTTATTTCAAGGACTTCAACAACCTTCATTATGTTTTTAACCAGCCTAGATCCATCTTAAATCTGAATCTACGAAGCGATGAGAGGGATCAAGTCTAAAGTTAAGATGGATCTAAGCTGGTACTCTTGCATTCCATAATGGATTTACTCAAGCCTTTAAATATGCTTCATCATAACCAATACCACGGAAAAATACCATGTGCTTGTAAACCACCATCGGTAAACCCATCAAATGAATAACTCAAATTTATCTTAACTAGTTTATGACCTAAACACTTAACAAGGACCTCCCCATATCCTAGTAAACATTGATATTTACGGGCATAATTGTTTACGTGGGGGCCTACCATATTCGCTTGTATAGCACCTCTCGACGTAATTACCATATTAACTTAAGACAAGATAAGATAAAAATATTTGTAATATGTCAAACTGATTAGTAATCATGAATATGTCAAACATAAGATTTCTAGGCTACAATATCAATACACAATATGGGTGTGAAGGAAACTCTTAGTAGGAATCAATTAAATCATATTAGTATGTCTAACATCAAACCAAGATATTATAATTATGGATAATAGATAAAATTCCTTGATGTTTAATTTTTGTGCCTAATAAATCTCACCCGTAAGTTTCCTACAACCTAGGGGGTCAATTGCTGATACAAATATGATGGTTTTGAAAGGATATCAATGTAAAACTTGAGAAGGAGTGTCTCCCTTGCAAATTTTTTATTGAAACTAGTCTACTAGAAAGCTACTAAGTAAAATATGTTTTTATGCTTAATTTTCCACCTCTTAGTGCCTTTAGAAAGCACTAAGAGGAGGTTTAGACCACTTAAAAATAATTATCAAATAAATATAATATTTTTTAAAGGTCATTTATGATTCATTATGAATTAGTTTTAATTTGCAAAAAAATGTCATAATAATGGTGCAAAAAGTCTAAAGACACACATTTGTGACTCTTCTCTTGAATGAGCCTAGAAAGTCCATTTAATACTCTCTATCACTTAATTATTTCATGTTTTATCGAGAAAAAACAATTTGTTGTACGTGGAGTTTTATTTCAAAGACAATAATGTCACATTTATACACTCATATTAAAGCACATGATATGAAAATAGAAGTCAATAAAAGAATTTTGACTTATTGACTTATACGAGATGATTGCAAATCCAAGTTATTGATTTAAAAATACATAGTTAAAGCACTATTATCAATTAATTCTAAATTATTTGTTTTGTAAAATTTGCATCTCTACTTACATAAGAGCTTTTATTTCAATAATACATTACATTTATAAACAATGTATTATCAAAGCATATAACTAATAGTATTCAATAATAATAAACTTTTGTCCTTGTTCGATTCTATGAGATTATATCAAACATAATAATGTATTTAAAAATTGAAATTTACAAAATGCTAATATAAAATGTGAAAATCAAATGTCATTTATGGGGGGGGGAAGTTTAAAGTCATTTCAATTATAAGCTCATCTCTTGAATGATCCTGAATAGTCCACTAACTCTCGTTATCACTTAATTATTCCATTTTTACTAGGAAAAACATTTTCTTTTACATGGCGTGTTTATTTCAAAATCAACAATATCAAATTTATGCATTGATATCAAACCACATGATAGACATATAAAGCTCAATAAATGTAGACTTACTAACTTATTGACTTATATGAGATGCTTGCATAAATAAGTAATTTGATTTAAGAATGCAATGGTTATAAAAATTTATGGATTGAAATTCAAGTAGGACCGCGTAGAACTAATTATCAATTGATTTTAATTTGTTTTGTAAAAAATAGATCTTTACTTACATTACAATCTTAAATAATTTCAAAAGTGAAATTCATTTATAAATTTATATCAATGAATATAACTAAATAGAATTCAACAAATAGGTTAATGTATTGTTCACTTCTATCACATTATTTTTATTACAAATAATTTATGTAAGAATCAAATTCTACAAATTGTTAATTTGGATGGGAAAATCAAATGTCATATGATGGAAATGGTTTAAATACATCCATTTATGACCCATCTATCTCCTGAATAACCCTGAATAGTCTACCTAACATTCAATATCAATTAATTATTCCATGTTTTGTTATGAAAAACATTTTGTTTTACTTGGAGTTTAAAACAACTATGTCACATTTACAAACTCTTATATAATCAAATGATAAAAAAAATGAAAGTCAATCAATGACTTCTTGATTTATTGACGCATATGAGATTATTCCATGCACAAATAATTAATTTAAGAACACATCTAAGTTAGAAAGAATTATGGATTGAAAATTCAATGCCTTAAACTTGAAAGAGTTGGAAGTCACTGATCTATGTCCCATTGCCCATTGGCCTGAATAGTCTACTTAATGCTTATTTTTAGGAAATTCTAATATTATTTTTGGAAGAAATGATTCATAGTTTATGGCTATTATATATCAAATTTATACACTCATATAAAGAAATATAAATAAGCAAAAGTTGATGACATAACTTTGTTCATTATTGGATCATATGATATAATTATTTTATTGAAAATGCAATTTATAAAAGTATTATTGAAATTCCTTACCATTCAAAAGTTCAAGAATTTATCTTTGAACTTGTCATTGAAACCTTAATACTCCACTTTAACATCATATCATTATTATGTTTGTTTGAGAATGGAAAATTTATTTTCATAAAGTTTATTTAAAAAATTACAGATCAATTTATACACTCTATTAATGACTTTATAGCAATTAAAAGTTAGGAAGTGACTTTTTCCTATTTATTTCAATATGTATGATGTAATTACAAATATTATTAGTTTAAATATTTCAAATTTTACACAGATTATAGATTGGAAAATATGATATTTATGCTTCAAAAATTCCAGTCATTCACTGATGCCCTTTTTGGCCCATTTCCTATTAGCCGAATAGTACACATAGATTTAGATTTTTTTTTTTTTAAAGTGTTGTATCTTTATTTACATTGAGCATTATTTCAAATTTTACATTTCACATTTATGTGAGTAATAATGCCTCAATGGATAATATAAGATGATTTTAATGACAAATAATTCATTTAAGATTAAAATACACACTAGAAAATAAATTCCTTTGTACAACAAATTCAATGCAAAAATGATTATAAATAAGAATAAAAATGTAATCAATATAATTTCAATTCCCATATATTTGGAAATAAAAATTAAAAATAATACAAATTGATTCACAAAAAAAAATGTCCAATTTGCATTGAAAAGTTGGAATGTTCTTGTGAGCAAATTTATTAAAATAAATTATACAATAAAATACATGTTCTTTTGAACGAATGTACTCATGTTTCTCTTTGATATTAAGAAATGTAAATAAAACCTACATAGAAATATTTTTCTCTTGTCATGTATAGGATTTTATTAAGATGTGATTTGACTAATATGGGACAAATTATGAAACATTTGTTTCTTCATATATATCTCCATATTGGGACCACACATTAGTTAGTATTTTCTCATAGAATTTCATTGTTCTCCTTGCTTTCTCTAATTGTGAAGGATGATTTGATGTATATATCATCAATACATTTGTTTCTTCATATATATCTCCATATTGGGACCACACATTAGTTAGTATTTTCTCATAGAATTTCATTGTTCTCCCTACTTTCTCTTTTGTTTGCAAATGAGAGCGAGACGTATCTCATATGAATTTAAAGTCCTCTATATCAATATCTAATTTTCAAGTACTTGTTGGATGTACTTGTCATTTATATCTAATGTCCATATTGCAACATCATAATTTTTTAAGCAATATTTGATACTTATCACCAAGAAGGTGCAAAAAAATGGGAACTATCACCAAACTTCCAATATGGTTCACTTTGAATATGAAAACTTAGTTTCTCTAATGTATGATTGGGAGAACACTCTTCCATTTCAAAGATCAACAACATCTTTCAACTTCCATTGATTCCCATTCTCATTTGCACGGCTACCACATATATGACATTAACATATCTCCACTTCAACAATTCATTACTTGAGATAACACTTCAAAACATTTAAAAAAAGATGATAGTAGATGTTATCATTTTTCCTCATTTGTAACAAAGCAAATTTTATAAGGAGTTAAATGGCAATAAAAAAACATTGTTACAATGGTCCCATTCAAGTGACCAATTTAATGATACGTCTAGTTTATACATCCAACCTAATACCTTTATTTAATTTGTATGGAACAATTAAATTTTGCATGAATAGATTGGCCCACCATTTAAAAGTTGATTTTAAGAGTTAGAATTATTTGTTTAATCACAATTGACAAATATAATTACAATGGTCCAATTCAAATAAACAAATTGATTATATGTTAATTTCCACATAAAACTTAATACACGTTTTAAATTTCAAACATAGTAATTAATTATATATTATTTTCTAGAGTATCCCTTAGTTCTTTTGGTACTTATTTTAGTGCAAGATCTACTTCTATTGTTGGTGATAAATATAATTTTTTTTTTAAAGTTTTATGGAATAAGAGAAGTTATAATAACACAATGAACCATCCTTCAAATCACTAGTTTTTGAGAGGTCTAATGACAAGGTAAACCACAATTGGAAAACTTTGTAGTGGTCAAAATCAAGAAAATAGACCAATTATCTAATAATTTCTACATACAACCAAATATATTTTAAAATTTTCTATAAAATAAGAAATTTTGATATGAGCACATTGAAGAGCCATTAAAAACAATAATTGTCATTAACAAAATATCTTGAAATAAATAAAATAAAATAATTTATTTTTACTAATGACAAACCAAACCACAAATATTTCTATTGGTATTGTGAAATAGGAGAACTTAATTTAATAAAGGCTACAAAATACAAAAATAATTCATGATGTCATACATATAATGACCAAGAATTCATATTAGAAATATTATATGTATATCTATGCATGAAATAAACACTTTTAATCTTATCGAACTATTTACTATGATTGAGAATCCTTCAAAGTAGCTCATACATCTGTTTCCTTGTTGAATTTATTCAACATAGTCCATAACACATAACTTAATTTAATAAAGGCTACAAAATACAATAATAATTCATGA
Organism: Pinus taeda; assembly: GCA_000404065.3. Classification (NCBI taxonomy): domain Eukaryota; kingdom Viridiplantae; phylum Streptophyta; class Pinopsida; order Pinales; family Pinaceae; genus Pinus; species Pinus taeda. The sequence goes on along the minus strand of APFE030642486.1, from coordinate 106,235 downwards.
TGTCATACATATAATGACCAAGAATTCATATTAGAAATATTATATGTATATCTATGTATGAAATAAACACTTTTTATCTTAAGGAACTATTTACTATGATTGAAGATCCTTCAAAGTAGCTCATACATCTGTTTCCTTGTTGAATTTACTCAACATAGTCCATAACACATTGATCAACCAATTATCCTCTTGGTTTGTTCCAACAAATGGAGTAGCAAGAAACGCATTTTTAATGTGAATCTCAAAATAAATACTCTCTACAGGTTAAAGATCCAATTTTACTGCCCAATCAAATGCTGCAAAAATTCCTTGTTCAATACTCAATTTCAATGTTTTAATATCTTTAAATCAATTGCTCATTATCAATGTTGCAATGCTTGTCTGCTCACTAATTGGTTGACCTTTTTTCCATTACTTTATTGAACTAGTTTCTCTAATGCTCAGTCTAGATCTCTTTTTTTGCTTGATCAATCATGGATACTTCGATTGGGTCTTTAATAATTATTCAAGCTCTATTCAACTTTGTCTTTTATTGCTCTATTTTTATCATTCGTGGGTTTTCTCCAATGGATTTTTATACATTCAAGTCTTCGGTAATGAACTAGAGTCAACAATTTAGATTTACATGAGGGATGATTCTAACTATGACTTAATTCTAGGACTTTGATTTATTCTCATGACTCAACTCAACTTTTATTCTATGAAAAGACTAGCAGGATGACCTTTTTAATATAACTAGGTTGGTTTTGTACTCATGTGACATGGGTTTTATTTCGACCTCTACTACACTAACCTTTAAGTGCCCATGTATACCCCTTTCGTAGACACAACTAAGTTGGGGTTTGAACTTGTGACCTTTACATAAGGAGTTCCTTAACAAAATGCCCTATCACCAACTGGTCTACACCCTAGGAGTTATGACCTTTTTAATATTAGTAATATACATACATTTTTTTGTTGCTATGAGAATTTCACTGACTCACTGACTACACCAAAATGATGTCTCCTATATATTGACATATGTTGGGGAGGAACTAATCTCATGAGCTAAGAACCAACTTACAATGCAAACTTACTAATTGAGTTGACTAATTTCACTGTACATCAGCTCAATTAACTCACCTAGAAACATTTTTCTTTTTCTTTTTTCTTTTCTTTTTTGCTTCTTCAAATAGACACAATGTTCAATTATCATGGAATTAACTATAAACTCACTCAAAGTATTACACCTTTGCATAAAATTTCTATAAATTTAACACCATATACAATTAAATGTTTTATATATTTACTCTTTTGGATTCTAACTCCATGGAAGAGACACAATATAGAGACCATACTTCAACTTCTAGATTTTAATAGACTTGAGAAAAAAATGGCAACATGACTTTAACTTGCATACTCTATGCCAAAATTTTACTTTTCTAAGAGTACAACTCATAATATAACTTAGACTCAACAACAAAAAGTTTGTGACTTGACAATAGAGAAATGACACTTCTTGTTAATTTAACTGACATGTAAGGAATCACTTGAGGTTGTGAACATGTGGAATACTCCTTAAACATTAATGAACGCTAGAAATTGGTTATTTGACATGGATGATCATTGAAAATTGCATTAACCAACTCCAATAATGAGAACCACAAACTCAACTTTTATGATTTTGTAAAAACATAAATTGTTTTCACTATTTCCTTACATATTTCTTTCATATGTTGCTAGGATTTCACTCAATCTGGTGTGCACAATGCGAGTTAATCAATGGCGATGCTCTTTAGGATTGGCAGGAAATTTCAGAACTTGACTCTCCAATCTGGAGTGAGTTAATGTTTACAAGGGTAATTGTTCTCTATTTTGATGGTTTTCTCTAGTAAGTTGTCTCAATGGTCAATGCTCAAACATGGTTGACTGGTGGTTGATAGTCAACTTCTCTTCAAGCTATAACACATCAAATATTATAAATCGATGTTTATTCTTGTCAACATGAGTTTCCTACTCCTCAATTGCCCCACATCATGATCAATGTTTCTCATATACATATTCCAATCAATATCTCTTTAGTTGATATTTATTTCCATTTCATGAAATATTTCCATTGGATTTCTACTGTTATGATCATTTCATTGAGTGGTTTTTTTTCTAACCAGTTTAGTCTAACTATTTTACATTTAGTTTTGTTAATTGGAATTTGGTGATATAATTTTCCGCTTTTTTGTTGTTTAGAATATATTTTTGAATATGTAAATGGATCCAATGCTATAAAAACCCTTACATTTAAAGTATACAGATTTCACAAATCAATCTTATAATACCAACATATCCTTACCATATTTTAGAAAAAAAATACTTGAAAAAGAAAACAAAACCAAGACATAGAAAACTTAAACTATGCAATATGCAATATTTCAAATTCCTCAAAGTGGTTATTTTTTCAGCTAAAAATAAGTGCACTTGACTAGAAAATATTTCAATATCGGATTGCGAACACTAGTATGTTGTGTCCTTTATCATCACTAAACCACATATTAATATGTCATTACAACTATATCCTCATTTGAAAATTATGAGATCCACAAACTCACCAACAAATTTTCATTATTTTCATCATTTAAATAACAACATATTGCATCGAACCCAACTAGTGTCACCCTTTGTCAAAACTTCAATAATTTATCATATTACTCTAGCACTCCCAATGTGATTGTTCACCCCACCACTAACATTATTTTATTCCAAAACCTTTGAACTAGCATAATTCTTCTTATCTCTTATCATCAATAGTGCCTCTTTTAGATCCATCTTCTTTAAAAATCCATAGCTTCTTCCAACATCAATAATAGTGGCAAAATGTTTTCTATCTAATGGGTTTTATCTAATTAGTTTGGTTTCTCTCTCTCAAGTTAGACCCATATCTCAATTATGCCATATATTGGTTCTTCAAGTAATATACAATTTTGCAACCATCAATTATGTAACTTCAAATAACAATCTTGACCAAGAATGTTAATGTAACATTTTTGTTCTCTTTCTTAACCACATTATTTCTTTCTTTTTCATATAGAGCTCTCAACTTACAACATTTCTTCTTTTTATAAGCTTTTTTATAGCAAAATCCTTTACTATAGTCTCGATCACACATTCATATGGCCTGGTGCTTCCATAGGTCTATTTTTTGACTCCATCTAATAACATTAATCTTATTTTTTAAATAATGCAACACATTTTTACTCTTCTGTCATTGAAGAGATTTGGAAATAGTTATTTGCTCATAAATTGTTCTTCTTTAATGTGCTTGTAGGATCCTCCCGTGTTGTTGTCAACACACTAGGAAGGAGGATTATCCAATATTCTCTATCCAAAACCACATTCACAACAACAACAGTACGAATCTTGTAATCTTTCAAATTACATTCTTTCAAGAAAGAACTACATTAGAATACATGCAAAATGCACACTTGTATATATGAAAGAGAGATATTTAGAAAGTTTAACCAACTAAGTTCTTATTCCATTTTTATGTGTATTCATACATTAGGGAGATGGTTGGAGCAATTATACCCACTCCAACTAGTCAAAATTTTAGGGTATTCTACACGCTTGTATTTTACATATAGTTTGACATATAACATCATATACTTAGGATAATATCTAAATAAGATCCATCATAGTGTTTAAATGGCCTAAATGGGCTTCCAAAAAGAGGTGAAACAATAATTCTTGAAGGAGATTTTAATTTTATTCTTTGAAATGAAGATATATGGGTGGAGGCTAGAAGGATGGATTTTCTAGGTCCATACTTAGTAAAGTAGCTAAACAATGTGTAATTATATGATCCATATCCCATTGAATTAATACTTCCTTAGAGGAATATATAGTCAATAAATGTGGGTATAGGTATCTTTTCTTCCTCATGTCCTAATGATTGGATCAATAGCCAACTTCTCTCCTTGATTTGGTTATATGTAATATGACTACAAAGTTAGACCTAATGTGCTGTCTTTTCACCCTAAAGAAAGAGATACATGACAACTTATTGGATAGATTCATCATCTTAGGGGGGATTTTAAAAAGGGAGAATAAATTAAAAACCTAGATTGGTTTTGGATGGAATCATGTTCCAGTTTCTTTGAAACAGTAAAAGATGATAAAATTCCCCCATGGCATTTTAAGTTTAAACCTCACTGGATATCATGGATTCACTAATATCATTATGGAGGAATGGATTTTATTTGACCATTCCCTTTAAGATTCTAATATGATGCAATAATATTATGGAGGAATAGGGATTATTTGACCCTACCCTTCAATATTATACTATGATGCAATTTAACTACGACTTTGATTAAAATATTCAATAACATGGCAAGGGTCTGGTCATTAGAAAATTTCTCAAGGAAATTTTTCTTAAACCCCCTCAAGTTCTGGATGGAATTCAAAGGAAGACTATGATACCACACAGCTTTTCTACCATCTAAGGTACACAGAAACAATCTACATGCAACATCATCATAGCGTACCTCAAGTGTCTGTAAATGTAGGTAGAAGTTTTCTAAATGATCCTCTACCTTTACTGCTCTGTCATCATCATACTTCATTAGTGCAGTGCCCACGCTAGTTTCCTCACTCTAATATGACATTATCTTGCATACTTTAGTCTATGAGCAACTCAGGCTGAGGATCCAGAAACGTGGCTCCCTTATCAGCGAATGTGATGGTTATGTATGTTCTCTATTAATATTATGATTACGATATAATTAATGGTTATGTGTATTCTCTATTGATATCATGATGGTGGTAGTAGTAAAGGATAGACATGTTTCTATTGATGTTATAATGATGATAGCCCTGATCTATATGTATGGTTCCATTAAGGTTATGATGATGGAGGTATCCCCTATGTTAGCTACTTACATTAGTTCTGGTTCACAATGAACGGTGATGTGAATGGCCAGGTGATGGTAATTAATGCTATTATGACAATGACTAGCACTGAAAAAACCTGGTTACTGATTATTATTGAGTATGGCAGGAAAACCACCAGAGGCACTCGCACATGACGAGTTGACGACACCTGGTTTGATGAAAATTTATATTATTTTGTCTTTGAAATTCTA
>APFE030642486.1:25960-96581 GCA_000404065.3 Pinus taeda | reverse complement strand
GATAAGTAAATAATTTTGGGTGACCCTTGATGAGAGAATGACACATGGGTGGGTGAATAATCAAGCTATTAAAAAGGAAAAATTTTATAATTATGCATGACATGCCAAGTGTCATCTATGAGAAATCTTATAAAAAGAAGGGGCAGGCCATGGTACAGGGGACTTTTGGGGGAGCCCTATTGTTGGATGGATGATATTTTGTGAAGGCAGTGACTACGAAGCTATAGTGAGTTTGGTGAGGCTGAGGGTTTTAGAGAGGGGACTCTTGAGCTACGGTTGCTCTCCTTTGCCAGCTAGACTCTCCCTCCATTGTACAACCCCATTACAGCTTGGGGGTCCGCGGGGAAGAAGAGTACCCAAGGAGTAGGTTGGGAGGTTAACCGGTGGGTCTCGTCGGATCAAGTGCGGCATCACATACTCGCAGACAGACCAGCGACAAGGAATTTCCCGCGACAACCGATCAAGCGAAATCGCGCCTCTTCGGTGTACGGTACACGTGTAATTCTTATTTCTTGATCTTAGATTTAAAGCATATAAATGTGGTGTTATTTCCTGAATGAACATCAGTAATGTATGTGTTGGTTAAATTGAAATCTTAATGGTCTGTTTTCCGGTTGTAATTGCTGTAAAAAAAAATAAAAATATATATATATATTTTAGCTCAGACATTTCACTGTTTTAGATGGGTCGTTTCAATTAGGAACTTTTTCGGATTCCTTGGTATATTGTGTAATACACCTGGTAGTGAAATTGGGCCTTGAGATATCCAATACAGATCGTGGAATGCCATGTATTCTTCATTGTCTTCCCCTTATTCTTCAAAATATGATTGGTCTTCTTCTTCTTCTTCTCTGCCCAACCCACGAAAAGTGTCATCTGAGAGCACTGCGTTATCATCAGCACCAACGTTGAAGAATGGAGGTTATTCTGGATTTTATGTGTTTTCTTCAGAGTTACTAACTCTTCAAGGGTGGCGAGAACCAACTCTTCAACTATTGAAACCACTATCCTAGTAGGGGTGGTTTGGTTCTTCTTCATAAAATATGGAATAATTTCTATTCAAAGTATCAATCCAATAAATCTCACAAACTTTCAGGTGATGGGGTGGATGGCCCTGAGCTGTTCGTATGTGAGTTTGTAAGGCTATGCAATCTAAGGCTGAGAAGAATTACCAACTTTAGGAATGCATGAAATTGAGTTTCTGGGGATGTTACTTCCTTGACCAAAGGAATTAATATTGGGATTGGTGGGATTATCAACCATAAAATTTTGGTTGTCATCTTTCTAGTGCCATAAATGTTGATGGTGCTGGACCTACCAACATTAAGGGGATCTCCCCGATATGAAGTCCTAATTAGCCCTCACACTGTTTGGTGTAGTAGTCCCATTCGGTATAAAGGTCCGATTTCCAAATTCTTAAAGATTTTCGTTGGCTCTAATTGTCAGCAAGAGAGAGGGATGAAATGGTGCATTCGAAAAGCAAGAACTTTTGCTTGGTGAGGTCTCAGTTGTAAATGTGTCAAGGTAATTCCACTGCGAAGAGGGGAGAAAAGTGGGCCTCTAAGTGAGAGGCAGTAGTGCCAACCAAGAAGAGACACACATGAACTAGAAATATCCATCTAACTGTTGGGTTGTGTTATATTCTTTCCAAGACTACCTCCCCTAGTTAACCGGGGGGTTAGAGGGGGCATGGAGCCCCCCCTTTATTGTGTTGATTGCGCAGCGGGGGGGGTCACAGGGAGTTTGAGGGGGGTGGGTAGCTCCCCTCTACGGGGTCCGGGGCAATGCCTTGGGGAAATTTTTTTTGGACCCTATATGAGGTGGGAAAACCTACCTATGGTTTTGTGCATGGTTTTCACACATGGTTTTGTGCGCGATGGTTTTCGGTCCATGGTATTAGATTCTTCAGCATGTATATATATGTATTGTAACATTGAAAGGAACATAATGAAAAATCAAGCTGGTAGTCTCAGTTTTGGGATCCAGGGGAAAATCTCTCTGTATATGTATTTTATGTGTTATGCTCTCGCATTGTTTATTTTCTGTTCTTAGAATTCATATGTAGGTAATTTCTATATAGGGTTAAAACCTACATTTGGTATCAAAGTTGTTTTGGCTTCAAGGGGACGCCTTTATTGCTGAGGGGTTTCGGTTGGGCCTATGGTAGACCTTGTTCAGTGGGAGATTTGTGGGATTGATTCTGGTGGTAAAAGAAGATGGTGAGCAGTGGAATATTAGAGATCAAGAAATTTAATGGTAAGAGTTTTGAGTTCTAGAAACTCAATATGGAGGATTTGTTGGTGGATAAAGATAAGTGGATTGCGGTAGATCTAGGTACTAAACCAACAGGAATGTTCGATGAAAAATGGAAGAAGTTGGATTGGAAGGCAAAGAGCACAATACGATTGTGTGTCTCATATTCAGTATTGCTGAATGTATCAGGGGAAGCTACGATGAAGGCGTTGTGGGACAATCTAGGGACTTTGTACCAATCTAAGTCTCTGGTGAATAAGCTATTCCTACGAAAAAAGTTGTATAACCTGAGGATGAAAGATGGAGACTCGGTGACAGAGCATCTGAATGCATTTAATACCATGGTAAGTCAGTTATTTTGTATTGATATTAAAATTTCAGATGAGGATAAGTGCATTAGTTTGTTGTGTTCTCTACCAAATTCGTGGGATAGTCTGGTTATTGCAATAGGTAGCAATGCAACTGCCTTGCAGTTTGATGAAATAGTCTCATCCTTGCTAACAGAGTATATGAGATGGAAAAATATAGAGAGCTAGAATGGTGGTGCCTTGTCTAGACGAGGATGGTCCCAGAACAGAAACAAAAATAAGTCATCAAGTGGGATATCTAAATCTAGAGGGAGCTCTAAATCTCTAGGAAAACTTGTAAAGGTGGTGTGCTGAAAATGTGGAAAGGAAGGGCACTACAAAAGGGACTGTAAATATAAAGCTCCTGTCAAAGGAAAGGGATCTGATGATGCTCCTTCTGCAGAGGAAAAAACCACCTCAGATGAAGGTGGGGATGTGTACTTGGCTTCTTTAAGTACACATGTAGATCATGAGGCATGGTCGATTGACTCAGGTGCATCCTTTCACTTCACTCCCCATATAGAGTGGTTCTGCGAGTATGAGAAATATGATGGTGGTGATGTCTTCTTGGGGGATGGTAGGAAGGATAGAATCATTTTTTTGCGGAAAAGTAAAGTTGAAGTTGCAAGGTGGAAGGGTTAGAACACTTCTGGGTGTTCTGCATATTCCTGCATTGGTCATAAATCTGATTTTTGTAAACAAGCTAGATGATGCAGGTGTAAAAATAGTGTTCGAGAAAGATGCCTACAAGATGGTTCGGGGAGCACTGGTATTGATGCAGGGAGTTCGGATTGGAACTTTTTTCAAGCTGCAAGGTAGCACTATTATTGATGGGTGCAACAGTTCTATGGTTCCTGAAAGTGGAGCAGAAAATCTAGTGGTCTCTGGAGAAAAGACCATGATATGGCATCAAAGGCTTGGACATATTCGAGAGAAGGGCCTTCGAATACTTCATGGTAAAGGTATGACTAATAGATATCTGGATTTTGATTTCTCTGAAAATTGTATATATGGGAAGCAGAATCGGATGAGTTTCCCCTTTGGTGGTAAGAGGGCGAAACAGATATTAGAGCTTGTGCACAGTGATGTGTTTGGACCTGTGAAGGTTCCATCACTGGGTAAGTCTGTGTACTATGTATCATTTATATATGACTTCTCAAGGAATACATGGATATATTTCCTCAAGAAGAAAAGTGAAGTCTTTGATAGGTTTAAAGAATTTAAGGCTCTGGTCGAAAACCAGACAGAGAAGAAGATAAAGGTGCCGAGGACAGATAATGGCGGAGAGTTTTGCAGCAAGGTGACACAGGAGGTTGATCAAACTAAGGTGGTAATCTTGAAAATAGACTATTTGTTACTTTATAACCAATCAGATGCATTCAAGCGCATTCTATACATGGCTTACTTTATCTTGAGGGTCCCACTGTTCCCCTAAACATGCCGGTCCCACGTTGACTTTCCCTTTTTAAACAGGCACTTCACTCTACACCATTGATCTTGTCTCTCCAGATCTAATGGTCATCATTCACCCCAATCAACAAAACAATCTGGTGATCCTCTACCATTGATCAAAGCATACTTGATGCAACAGTTAATAGTGATATCGGATGAGCTACTTGCTCAATGTTTAACCACCCTTACAGAGCCGATAAGGAATATAGATCCTTGATCTATAAATGTTCGGTTCCAATTTTGAAGTTAAAGTTTGATCACTTTATGACCCGATATCCATTGGATATAAGAGGCCATTAAATCTATGGCTTGCGGGACTTCAGCTAGCACACGGTTTAAAATGGCCTTAACTCCCACAATTGACTATGATCTAAGAGGTTGAATATGAGATCGACAGCTAGGAGCGAGTGTGAGACTTCAACCACGATCAACAAAATCAGTACTCTCCTACCACCGCATTTGTTGATCACTGTCGATCTGACGATCCAGATCTATTCCTCAGCCATTAATACTAAATGATCGCAATTAACACATAAACACGGAGATTTATAATTAAAGTGTGGGAACAAAGAAAATACCCAGTTAAGTTTCAGAACGCAAATACATAGAGGTAAACAAGAGTCTTCACTAGGATTAACGCACAGTGGCACACTGAATCAATTTCTTCAATATAATAATAGTTATAGAGTCTTGTCCCTATCATCTCAATTATAGCAATTTATCTAACCTCTGTCTCAATCTCAAAACCATATCTATCACTCAACTCTCACCTCTCACTCAATTCTCAATCATCTCAACTAATCCCTTTCCATTACATTTTCTTCTCTTTTATGAGTCAAATCCTATTCTAACTGTACTAACAACTCAATCTCTATTTTAATCAATTTAACAGTCAAATCTCTATTTTTAAGCTCTATTACACACCTATGCTAACAACTTATCCCTTAGTCTAAAATAAGACAATTTTCTAATTATTACAATAATGAAGTAAAGATCATTTTCGAGAGATCCAACCCTCTCTACCAAAACTAACTTTTGACCACCCAGGTCAATGAAATTCAACTCATTTAGCCACAACATGTGAACAAACCATCACATTGCTGGCTAAATCTAGATATTCCTACATCACAAGGAATTTGAAGAATTCTGTAAGAAGTGTGTATATCACGATAGAAGAATACTCCATACACACCCAAAAAAAATGGAGTTGCAGAAAGAATGAACAAGACGTTGATGGAAAGGGCAAGAAGCATGCTCAGTGGTGCTGGGTTAGGACAAGAATTCTGGGCAGAGGCAGTGGAGACAACATGTTACCTAGTCAATGGATCATCCTCATCAACATTGGAGGATAAGACTCCACAAGAGGAATGGACTGGTATAAACCCTCTCTTTCACATCTGAGGGTATTTGGATGTGATGCATATGTACATGTTCCAAAGGAGAAAAGAACAAAGTTGGATAGTAAATCTGAAAAGTGCATCTTTATTGGGTATAAGGATGGTTTAAAGGGTTATAATCTTTGGAACCCAGTAACAAGGAAGGTTGTGTACAACTGAGATGTGGTGTTCAAAGAGGTGAAAAATGTTGTTAAACATGAAGTCCCATCAAAGGAACCTGAGAAGATAGAATTTGAGCTAAAGGAGGAAGAATCAGACTCTACAACAGAAGAGGAATCATAAGATGAAGAGCCACAAACTTTGGTTGTGAGAAGATCAGTTCAAGAAAGAAGGCAACGAGAAAGGTATAGTCCATCTACTATCTATTCAAATCTTGCTTTATCTATTATAGATGATGATCCCAGAACTGTGAAGGAAGCAGTAGATTCAAAGGATGGAAAACTCCATAAAGAGGCCATGGTTGATGAAATAACATCTTTGCACAAAAATGAGGCTTGGGATCTAGTGTAGTTGCCGGCTAGAAGGAATCCCATTAGCAACAAATGGGTGTTCAAGAAGAAGACAAATGTAGAAGGAAAGGTGGAGAAATATAAAGCTCGGTTGGTAGCAAAAGGTTATTCCTAGGTGCTGAGAATTGTTTTTGGTGATATTTTTTCTCCCGTTGCCAAGGTAGCTTCTATTAGATTACTTTTATCTGATGTTGCTGCTTTTGATTTTGAGGTAGAATAGATGGATGTGAAGACAACATTCCTTCACAGGGATCTGGAAGAGGAGATCTACATGAAGCAACCTGAAGGCTTTGTGGTGAAGGGTAAGAAAGAACTGGTATGCAAGTTAAAGAAGTCCCTATATGGGTTAAATTAGTCACCAAGAATGTGGTATCAGAAATTTGATACATTTTTACGGGGACCTGGATTCACCAGAAGAAAAGAAGATCAATGTGTGTATTTTAAATTAATTGGTGACTGTGTTATTTATTTGGTCTTGTATGTGGATGATATGTTGCTAGTTGGAAATGGCAAATAAATTATCCAGGATTTGAAGACCCAATTGTCCTCCAAATTCGACATGAAAGATCTTGGTGTTGCAAACTATATTTTGGGCATGGAAATTAAAAGAGATCAGGCAAAGAGGAAGCTCTGATTAAACGAGAGGAAGTATGCCGAGACAATACTGCAAAGGTTTAATATGCATGATAGTAAACTAGTGAAGGTTCCTATTCCTGTTGGTGTAAAGTTATCTTCTAAACAATGTCCCAAGACACAAGAAGAGGAAGAGGACATGTCCCGTGTTCCATATGCAAGTGCAGTCGGTAGCCTAATGTATGTGATGGTCTGTGCTAGACCAGAAATTGCACATGCAGTGGCAATATTGAGCAGGTTTATGTCAAAACTAGGGAAGGAGCATTGGACAACAGTGAAGTGGGTTTTAAGGTATTTGCGTGGCACTAGTGATTCTGGTTTGTGCTACCAAGGAAGACCAGTATTGGACAGAGTTTTGGATATTCATGGCTTTGTTGATGCAGAATGAGCTGGAGATCTGGATAAGAGAAGATCTAAAAGTGGGTATGTGTTTAACCTATTTGGAGGTGCATTAAGTTGGATGAATAAGAAACAATCTGTAGTGGCACTATCAACTACATAGGCAGAATACATGACAACCACTCATGCAAGCAAGGAAGAAATTTGGTTGCAGAGATTGTGTTCAAGTATGGGGTTAGTACAGGGAGCTATAAGGATAGACTGTGACAACCAAAGTGCAATTTTCTTGGCAAAGAAACTTGCTTATCATTCAAAGACAAATCACATTGATGTACAATATCACTTTGTGAAGGATATGATAGAAGACAAAAGGTGTTGCTGGTAAAGGTAGACACTTTGAAGAATACTACAGATGCATTCACAAATCTATGAGTTCTGAGATGTTCTCTTGGTGTAGAGAAACAATGGGCATTGCATGGCTGGATAAATTACTAAGCTCTCTTGTGGCCCCCTGTGGAAAGAAAACAACAAGTGGGAGAATGTTGGGTTGTGTTATATTCTTTCCACACCTACCTCCCCTAGTTAACCGAGGGGTTAGAGGGGGGGGGGGGGAGCCCCCCCTTCGTTGCATCGATTACGCAGTGGGGGGTCACAGGCAGTTTGAGGGGGGCGAGTAGCCCCCATCTACGTGGTCTGGGGCAGCACCCCTAGGAAATTTTGTTTGGGCCCTATATTAGGTGGGAAAACCTAGCTATGGTTTTGTGCATGGTTTTCGCACATGGTTTTGGGTGCAATGATTTTCGGTCCATGGTATTGGATGCTTCGACATGTATACATATGTATTGTAACATTGAAAGGAACATAATGAAAAATTAAGTTGGTAGTTCTGGTTTTGGGATCCAGGGGAAATATCTATGTATATGGTTTTTATGTGTTATGCTCTCACAGTTGTTCTTAGAATTCGTATGTAGGTAATTTATGTATGGGGTTAAAACCTAAATTCCGAATAGTCCATAGAGGATGCGATGGTCGTTACAACAAAAAAACAAGAAATATATATCTAATATCCTGCAGAATATTCCACAAGGATAGGACAACAATAAGAAACATTACAACACATTCTCAATAAGATAAGAACTAAAACAACCGAAATAGTTCAACTATCTTAGCACATGTGGAAGAAAACATGAAATACAAACATTCATAGAATATTCTTACAAACATTCATAATCCATGCATGAAGAACGTGATGGCCTTGAAGGCTTTTGTTATTAAGTAATATTTTCAAGACAAATGTTTACAACGTACATCACCATCTCCAGTAGTGGAGCATTGGATCCACTCCTTTCTCCTCAAATAACTACCTTATCTCTCTAATGATTTGTGGGAGGACCAAGGTAAAAATTCCTTTGCTCATACAATGAGGGAGTATATATAACCAAGGGTGATTCTTTGACTACCCTCATGATTGTTTGACTTCTTATGACTTTTAAACTTACATGACTCTTTACATTCCATGTGTGTCCTTTGGACTTCCACTTTACAATAGATTTTGAATACAATATAAATGATCCACAATAATGATGTGGCATATAACCACTCATGACATGACACTGCTGACATGGACTGTATTATCACTCAGATGGATAGGCTTGGGCCGTTTCATCCTTCAAACTAACAGAACTATTTAAAACCACTTTGACTGGAAGTTAGCCCTTCCAATCTAAGAGGGCTCTCTCAAAAAACTTATCAAATTCACTTGGATCAACTCAAAACTCTGATTTATTTTTATGTAGTTTTACAAGTGAAGGAGAATGTGATGGCTTCCACCATTGGGCATGGAGTCAAATAAAATAAAATCATTGGAAAACAACAATGGTTAATGGAAATTGAGGCATTTCTGGCTTTAAAATTGATGTCAAATATACATTCGCAGTCATACATAGAAAATGAAGGAAGTTGGAGCACTTGACATGAATTCCAAGTAATCAAAATACTATGAACACTGATAGAAACATAGAAAACTTGATAAGAACACATAAAGCCATAACATGAGTCCCAGGTATAAAAACAAAGTTATTGTAATATATATTAGTTGGATCAAAAGTTTAGATAGAGTCAGCTTCTCAAATTATCGATCAACCTTTATCATTTGTCACTATGAATATATACAATGAGAGGTTTAAAAGCCAATTTATTATACAAATCAACTATAGACACATATCTTCACACTATGCTTCCACATAATCTAACTGAGTTGAGTTCTCATTCATAAAAGTATGGAATGTTGAGCATACCTGACAAATCCTATCTGGAAAAGAAGTCTTCAAACTATTGGTTATCTCAATCTACCACCTCTTGACTTCCCAAATATCAAATCCTATTATGGGGAGTCGAAATCCATCCTTTGTTGAAGATAGAGTCCTATTACAATACTTCAAGAATAAAATATTTCAAAAATCTATCCATATCCTATTATCTAGGATTTGATTTTTGACCTACTGAAAAAGAGGAAACTTAAGAGTAAATTATGGTATTTAAGAGAATATTGATCAATATTCATTATCCAAATCAACTTGGATTGAACCTTGATGAGCTGGACGTCCACCAAGTCGAATTTCAAAATTTCTGCAACAAATCTGGCTAAGAAAAAATCTATAAAATAGGCCTCAAAGATAAAAGCATATCTTTCAAACCTTGACAATTGTGTACAAAATGAGAGAGAATTTTATATATGAGCTCGTTCTTAAAAAAAAATTCCTTCATATTTCCAAAGTTTCTTTCCATTTGGTCAGAAAGTGAGCCTTAAGTTGACTACTACAACAATAATTTCCAGAATATCTGTTGGCTTGATGGGGCCTGACCCAGCTTCGAAGTTATTTAGCCAAACAAATTGTTGTACCACTGGCCCTTTCGGCAATAGCCCGCAGAGCATGGATTGAGGTCTCACTTGAAGCAGTATGGGGGGATGCTGGAACCACGTTTCCGCACCCTTGAGATGTCTGAGGGGTCGATTTAGTCCAACTGTGAATACCTTTGCACAGGTTACTCCACGCACTTTCCTAACCTGCTAGGCCTTCGCGCCGTATTGTATTCGCCTTCGTGCAACCCTCACCAATGGTTGTGGAGCTTTCATGCTACTAGAGTAGCAATCTGTGCTATTTCCCCAAGTTACACTGTGGATCTTACTTATCTTCTTATAATAATTAGTTATCTTCGCGTAAATAGATACTTTATCTTATATTCACTTATTCAACATATTCATATAAGTTTGCACAACAAATAAACAATAACCTTACAATTCATGCCCAATATACTTCAAAGCATAAAAAATGAAATAATACATAGAAATAATGTAAAACTTCTCTTTATTATTGCTTTAATCGGTTACAGACTCGACCTACCCTCCGCGCTTAGTTGTAGGGGTCCACGCGCTCAGCTGCGGACTACTAGGCCTCTATGCACTCAATTGCAGAACCTTCTCCTACTCTACGACCCAACGACTCACCCTATACTTAGATCAAACTCAATTCATTGTCATTCATCTATTTCATTGATTCTTGTCCCTTTACAACTTAGAGCCTTGCTCTATTTATACAATCCCATGGTTCGCGGACCATGGGTAGATCCCTCAAGCTGACATTACATTACAAAAATGAGGGAGGAAAACCCTCTAACTCATTTAGAATCTTCGCGCTCTACGCCCACACATCGCGGAGTCTTTACATTAGAATTAGTCAAAACTTGGGCTCTAAGCCCCAAAATTTTCCTTAGGGGATCCCATGCCCAACAGGCCCCCAACACAAACCTCATGAATCGCCCTTGAGTCATTCTGTTAGTGCGGAGATCTTCGCGCTGAGACCTCCCAAATTTGCTCGGACTGCTGCAGGGTCGACAGTGCATGAAGTCGCTGCCTGTTGTATCTCCTTCGGATAGTCAGATGGCAGGGCCACCTGTGTAAGGCTTCGACTGACTACCATTTACGTTTTTGGGGAAGAGTTCGCCATTTAGTTTCACCAGCTACACCATGCCACCCTCTGTGACTTCCTTAATAACAAAAGGTCCCATCCAATGCATTTGGAGTTTCCCCGTGAATTTATCGAACTTGTTTTCATATAGCAACACCAAATCATTCACCTTAAATGTGCACAACTTAATATGTCGATCATGCCATTCCTTTTCACTCTACTTTTGTACCTGCTGATGAAATCCTCCCAAAAACCATTCTTCTTCGAGTTCTTCCAACTGTGCAAGCCTCTCCTACAGGGCTCCATGGTTTGTCATGCTTGTGAGCATTGCTATGCATAGACTAGGCACGATATATTCCATCGGCATTACGACTTCCACTCCATAGACCAGTCTAAAGGGCGTTTGTCCCGTGAGTTTCTTGCATGTTGTCCTGTAAGCCCATAGTACTGCGGGGACGCGCAGGTCCCAATCGCTTTGTTGCACTTTGCATAACTTTGTCAGCGTGGTCTCCAAAAATTTTTTAAATGCTTCTACGGTCTCGATAGCTTGTGGGTGGTATAGAATGCTTTTCTGATGATACACCTAAATCTCTTCTATCAACACGCTGATTGTCTCATTCAGGAAATGTGTACCGCGATCGCTCATCAAGATATTTAGACACCTGAATCATGTCAGTATGTGTTCAAACAAAAACTTCATGGCCATCACAGTTGTGCAATCTTTTACTGGCTGTGCTTTTGCCCAACGCGTCAGGTATTCAGTCGTAGTAATAATATATCGCATGCATGTCTTTCCTTGCAGTTTGATGGGTCCTACAAAGTCGATTGCCCACTTTTCAAAGGGCTGCAACGTCATTTGCGGATTCAAAGGCATCTCATCCCTTCACAATGGCTTGCTCATTCTTTGACATACATCACATGCCTTACAATGTGCTTTTGAACCCTGATGAAGGATCAACCACCACAATCCTGCACGTAGATCCTTCTGCAGAGTCGCTCTTCTTGCATAATGACCTCTAGCGGGGCCCCCATGAGTGTCCATGAGGATACTGCTTCGTTCAAACTATGGTACATACCTTCGCAATATCTCATCATTCCCCATCTTATACAAATGCCCCGTGATGATAGAAAAGTTTGCCATGCACACCATTAGCTCCTTTTTCTGTTGGACAGTGTAACCTTCCAGTGCAGTTCCAATTGTTAGAAAGTGGATTATATCATCAAAGTTTCCATCTACTATGCTCACAGCAAAAAGTTGTGCATCGAGTAGTCCTTCCTTCAAACTGGTAAGTTCCTCCATTGTCTCAATGCGTGACAAGTGATCTGTTCCCACATTCAATCGTCCAGGCTTCACAACAACTTTGAAATCATATTCTTGGAACAATAAGAGCCACCTACATATGCACCCCCCCAACACAGGCTTATTGACCAATTATTTTAGCGCGGAATGATATGTGTACATCTTGAAGTGTCCCCCTAGCAAATAGTTCCGATATTTCTGGAGCGCGTACACCATAGCCAGTCCCTCGTGTTTAGTGGTGGAGTAGTTCTTTTCTTCTTTAGATAATTTGCGGCTAGCGAACGCGACAGGGTGATCCAATCCTTCTCTACCCTCTTGTGTAAGTATAGCCCCTAGCGCTATACACGACGCATCAACATGAACATGAAATTATTTCTTCCAGTTCGAGAAGACAAGAATTGGTGTAGTAACCATCTTCTGCTTCAATATCTCTAGGCTTTTCTTATAATCATCGTCCTGGCAAAACATGACATCCTTCTTCAGTAGTTTTTCCATTGGCACACTGATCTGAGTGTAACTCTTGATAAACTTTCTATAGTACCCAATGTGTCCCAAAGTAGTGCACAACTGTTTCACACTGTGTGGCGCTTCCAAATTCAGAATTACCTCAAATTTCACAGGGTCTACCATCAGCCCCTATTTACAAACCACATGTCTCAACATGTTCCCAAAAGGAACAAGTAACATAAATTTATTAAGGTTGAGCATGATTTGGTATCTTCGGCATGTATCCAACATTAAGTGTAGATTCACTACATGGTTCCTAACCAACCCAAAGATAGTCTAATCATCAAAATAAACCTCCAAGAACTTATGAATATAATCCTTGAATGTTGCAACAACTACACATGAGAAGATAGATGGTGTGTTCTTTAATCCAAACGACATGACAGTGTATTGAAAGCAACCCCACTCTGTTGCGAAGGTTGTCTTGCTCCTATCTTCCGGCACGATCCTAATCTGGTGGTATCCTGAGAACCCATCGGTGAAAGAGTATGCCTCCTGACCACCTACATTATCCAATACTTCATCTGTGAATAGGGTTGGGAATGGATCAAGGATGCATGCGTCATTCAATTTTCTGAGATATATGCATATTCTTATTTTGTCCTTCTGTTTCTTTTCTTGTACCACCATTGGACTTACCCAATCAGATTCTTTGATAGGCTCAATAATGCCTACCGTGAGCATCTTATCTAACTCTACGCGGACCTTCTCCTTGTACTTTGGGTTTAAACGATACGGTCTCTGCTTCACTAGCTTCACGTCAGGGTTTAACGTGATCCTCATCTCCTAAGTCTCTGATTATTCCCTTTAATTTCGTGAACTTTGTCGGGAATAAGTCCTGATACTCGCAGAGTAATTCAACAACCTTATCTACCGTCGTGGCGTCCTAGTAGTCCCTAATCTTCACAAATTTAGGCTCTGCCTCTGTACCAATGTTTACCTGCTTAGTATTTACTGGCACAGTTATGTAAGGGTTCTCAATTTGTGGTCCTTGAACCTCGTGCTGGCCTTCTATCTCTGGAATATCAAGGTTCCTCAAATATTCATCCTCTTCCTCAGCAATTACATTATAACACTCTAGTGTGCAAGTTAACTGGGCAACCTAGTCAGGCTGAGTCAATGCTACATGCTCTTGTGGAATTCTAAAGATGGTTGCCTTTACTTCTCGTAGCGCTTCATTAATACTCTTCCATCCATCATCAATGTTAAAGGTCATCACAAATCCTTCACGTAGAACATCCCATTCATTCATCCCATGGCGAAGCTCGGTTTCTATATAGCAGTTCATTAGTATAACATCCAGAGTGTGATAGAATAGGTGCACCCACTCTGGTTGTGGCTTTTCCCCATAGACCTACGTCCACTTAGCCAGATGCATGCGTGGATCATCCTTCCCATCGTATTTATCTATGAATCATACTTGAAGCTTTCCAAACTATGTGCACATCATCCTTCTACATGCATGCCAGTCATCAAAGTTTCCTTTGTGCATACCCCACCATCTCGCAGGCGTATCATGTAGTACCCAATTCAAGGCTTTGAAACATTGTTTCTCGAAAGATTTCTCTCAAATCTTTCCAAGAAAGCACCTACCTCACCTAATCCATCAGAAGTAGGTAAAGCTCTCATTTGTGTGGAAAAACAACATAACGATCTTGTCAGCATGTTACAGTTCAGCGTGGTTACCCAGTGTAACCGGTTTTTCCATCGCTCTATTTATTCATCCTAGTCTGTCATATAGGAGCTTTTGCGCTTCCATGAGATTCATCCATCTGTGGTGGGATTTACACAATCTTTCTCTTGCATAGTTATCTTGTAGATGTAGTCTAAGTCATCATCACTTTCATAGTCGAGCACTGGCTCAGTGTAGCATGATCCCTTAGTAGGGTCCAAAGGTATCACTATGTGCAGAGACTTCTTCTCAAAAATCATCTTGCGCTTTTTTAGGTTAATCACTCCATTCATGTTAGTGGCCCAATCAATTCCTAAGAGTGCGGGGTAGGGATTACTGTCATCGACAATATCTATCACCTCAAAGTCGACTAGCGTGCTCACTCCTTCAATATCCACTGTGATTCCTTGCAATTGCCCCAGAGGTATTATATTTTGTTGGTTCTCCATGCGCAGCTGAATGGGAGACCACTGTAGCATAGGCCTCCCCATTTGCTCCCATGTCTGCTTTGGCAGAATATTTGCATCCGATCCTAGATCCAGAATTACTTGGTCCATCTCATATTTTCCAATCTACATAGTTAGCCTCATTTCTCTTCCTGTCCTTGCCTTGTGTTTTCCAATCTTCTGGACCATGCATGGTTCTCTTGGCACGGTCCCAATGCATCTGTTAACAAGTCCCTGTATTCCCTTTACCACCTTATTGTCACACAGTAACTTCATACATGTTTCTAGGAACATCGTAAGCATAGATGGGTCCATTTCCGGCTCTGATCTATCTTTGCTTCTTGAAGTGGAGGCATTAGCGAAGCTCTTCCTAACTTCCATGAAGGTTTCCTTAGCACGATCCAAATCAAACTCTAGTTCTTTCGACAGAGCCTTGCGAACCCAAGTGCTATCTTCAGGCTATTTTCCTTTATCCTCTCCTATCGTATTCCCACTTCGGAGCACAACATTTACATTTGGATCTTCCTCACATGGGTTAGACCTCATCATTTGCAGGTTCTGAGTCGAGGGAGGTTGGAGCGCTCCTTTATCGCACATCCTAGCTATTAGCGTGGGACAATCCTTCGTCTCATGATCAAATAGGGTATAATACAGACACGATGGACATGTTGGATTCATACAATCACGGGCATAATGTCTTGGCTATCTGCAATTGTAGCATATCAGTTGTCTGCGACCTCTCCTAGGTCCTCCTCCACCTCGGCCTCTTTTGCGCCCCTAGAATCTGGCCTGCGCAATCCTTGTGCCCTGGTTTAGGGGCCACGTTTTGGCCTAAACCCTGTAGGTAGGATTTCTATCCATCATTAGCTCATAACTTCTACAGGTGCGCTCATCATGTCCCACTGATCTACAGAAATCACAGAACAAATGTTGCGAATTTTGCGTGTACTTATGCAACATTTGAAAAATTGCACAACATAAAGAAGGCACCGCGTTCAGTCCAATTGCACTTTTGGCCTTACCAGAATTGGTCCTCCTCCTGTGAGATAATTCACGAAAACTGGGAAGTGGTCCTTGTCATGTCCCTGATCCTTACATTTTATGCACAACACTTCTTCGTGCACTTCTAGTCAAACTATCATGTCCTGTTTTAGACTCTACATCTCAAGGCATAGGTTCTTCAACTGCGCATGGATCTACTGAACTCCCAGATTAGGAGCCTATATGGGGGTCTCATGCAGCCTCATCATGGTCTCTAAGGCTTCGGTTTGGGTTGTCAACCTTTGTTGCGACAATGCGTTCCTCAAATGCGGCGATAATGATGCTACAAACCATTCGCGGTGTTCTCTATTTGTCAGGGTCATATTAGCTTCGTGAATTGTGCACTTCAACCTTTGATACAACTCCCTAAAAGTCCCACCTGGTAGCATTGTAATTTATTTGAACCCAATGATTGATTGCGCTTCTGACTTCGGTCTACTAAACTCCCTAGTTAGCAGAGCTTGGATAGTTGTGATTCCTGCATTATGGTGTTCACTAGAGTGCTTAATGTACCAGGTTAGCACGCGATCCTGCAGAGCGCTAACCAACATTTCTTTCTTGATATTATCATCCGTCACTCCTTGTGATTCCCATACAACTTTTACCATGAACCAAAACTTGTTTGAATCTTCATTTTCCACTCCTTTGAACACAAGAAACTTTATCGAGCTCTCCATATTAAAATACGGGGGTGGCAGAGGTGGTACAGGTGAATATGGAGGTGAAGGCGATGAAGCTGGTGGTGGTGTGTGTGGGGGTGGTATGCGTGGGATCCTCTGCCTTAAATTGATTGCACTTCTTGGTGAGACCTTCGCGAGCTCTTCCTCATCCCCTCACGAAGGTGAAATCAAGGGGCGAGTTTCTAGTTCTGCACTACCTTCGTTTATGTAAATTCTCCCACTTTGCGTAGCCCCAAACATCAATGTATTCACATAATCCAATTTTCACAAAGTAGCATTTTAATCCAAGTGTTCAGAGACTTAACTACTTACCTCATTATCCTTTGAGAAATCATCGCTTGACCTCGTTGTAGCTTACCATAATGTCTACTATGAAATTAGTAATGAGTCCTCCTATAATCCAATCGAGCCAGTGATCAACAACACGCGTGATCTTATCGTCTAATGCTTCCAATATGCGCACTAACTCTGGGGTCCACACAATAGGACTCTCGAGTTTGCACCTTCCTTGGCTATTTGCTAGCTTTGCTATCCACTCATACATCTTAGTAGGGAAGGATGCAAAGAAAATTTTGTGGCTCTCTGTGTATAGGTAGCGGCCTAACCACTCTTCTTTTGTTAGTCACAGATCCCTGTTCTCCTGCACCGCGAACTCGTGGATTCTCCCATCTAACCAACCTTTAATTTCCTTCTTAGTTGGATTCCAATGGTACGACATCAGACATCTATATGCAGATTTTGGTCCCGACAACGGAACCATTTGTTGGCTTGATGGGCCCTGACCTAGGTTCGGATTTATTTAGCCAAACAAATCCCTGTACTATTGGCCCTTTCGGCAGCAGCCCGCGGAGCGCAGACTGAGGTCTCACCCGAAGTAGTATGGGGGGATGTTGGAACCAGGTTTCCACACCCTTGATATGTCTGAGGGGTCGATTTAGTCCAACTGTGAATACCTTCGCACAAGTTACTCCACACACTTTCTTGACCTGCGAGGCCTTCATGCCCTGTTGTATTTGCCTTTGTGTAGCCCTAACTAGGGGTTGTGGAGCTTTCACACTGCTAGAGCAACAATCTGTGCTATTTCCCCAAGTTATACTACGGATCTTTCTTATATTCTTATAATAATTAGTTATCTTTGCGTAAACAAATACTTTATCTTATATTCACTTATTCAACATATTCATATAAATTCGCGCAACAAATAAACAGTAACCTTACAATTCATGCCCAATATACTTCAAAGCATAAAATAAGAAACAATACACAAAAATAATGTAAAACTTCTCTTTATTATTGCTTCAATTGGTTATAGACTCAACCTGCCTTGCGCACTCAGCTGCAGAGCATTCTCCTACTCTACGACCCAACGACTCACCCTATACTTAGATTAGACTCAATTCATTGTCATTCATCTATTTGATTGATTCTTGTCCCTTTACAACTTAGAGCCTCACTCTATTTATATAATCCCATGGTCCGCAGACCATGGGTAGATCTCTCAATCCGACATCACATTACAAAAATGAGGGCAAACAACCCTCTGACTCATTTACAATCTTCGCGCTCCACACCCACATGTCACGGAGTCTTTACATTAGACTTAGTCAAAAATTGGGCTCTAAGCCCTAAAATTTTCCTTGGGGGATCCCGTGCCCAACAATATCTATAACGAAAATTGGTAGCAAGTTACAAAGAACACCCTTCTACAACCATTTTGATCTTTCTGAAAGTTTTGAGGTCTTAATTGATGTTTTTTAGCTAAGAACATGCCATTATAACTCCCTTAGCCAAGATTTTTACTTGCATTCTCCTCCATGAAAAGCTTCAACAATTCCGTAGCAAATATCCAGCTTAACTATGGGGAGTTGCTACAAAATTGTGAAATTTCTAAGTTTTTGATTTTTTATGATCTCTTGTGTCTCCTTATCACTTCTAATAGCCTGTTCAACTATGATAAAATTGTCTCCAATTGGTCTTGTTGTACCCCCCGTGGGGAAGCAAAGAACAAGCAGCTCTAGTGCCTGACCATTGGGTTGATCCCAATTTGAAGACTACATTCAAACCCACTCACCAAACTAAAAAGAAAACTGCAAACCAATTGGAAACCAACTACTGCAACTGCAATATGATATCAAACTATTGTACAAACTGGTAGCCTAAAGCTTAAGGAAATTCTTACCCAACAAACTTATTTATGTACCAATAACCCTACTCTAACATATGAAAATCCACCTGCTTAATTCAAGCAATACGAAACCTCCAGTATAACCATTCAAAGAGTTGATTCAACGCTTGGGCTCCTCGACTGTATTTAAGTGGACCATCTATTGGTAACTCATAATAAAAACTGAATCCATCACCTGAGCTTAAAAATGAAAGAAACTCCACCTTCACTAATGCATCAAAAGGATTTACCAAAGGATATTGATAATCACGAAAAATCACCTCTTCTTGATATGTAAAACCATGAGGGTTAAATTTACTCGTAACTAATGGCTTCTTTTGTCCAATGTCTTCAATTCCAAGAACATCATCAAATAAAAATACGACAATAGATTTGTCTTCCCTTTCATGTAAATCAACAAAACCATCCATGCATCCTTGAACATCTTCAAACATGACATCCATATTGTGTGTATCAAAACTAATCTTTTTCTTATCAAACAAATAAGATATAACCTTTGGTAGTTTTGATTGAGGAATGTCATCTTGATTCTGAACACTAACAACTCCTACAAAAACAAATTTATGCATATCATCCATGTCATTTTGATGATCCCCAAATAGAATTGGTAAAACCTATATATTCAACTCTTCATGTAGCTTGGATTTACCTAAAAGTGAAATTTCACGCACTTTAACCGGGAGAACATCATTATGATTTTCAATGGAAAAAAGTACTTGTCTAGGTAGACAACTTTCATCACATGTTACCTCACTGTCCAGAATTTTCATGCATGTATTTTCAATACCCTAATCTTGAGGAGTTTCTTCTGAACATAAAATCTCAGAAAAGGAATGGATGAAAAACAATTTGAATGATTTGGCTCATACCTTTAACTGCATATAGATTAACAAGGCTGCAAATCCTAATGGATTTCATGTACTATGAATTGTCTGTCAAATTGTTGATCCATTTCATCTTCAACTAAAGAAGATACATATGCTTGTTGGAAAACTTCTTGACCATCATGAAAAATAGCTTGTGAATAAAATTCATAAAATTCCTCTAATATCTCATCATCATCCACACAATCTACATCATCATTGATACTTTTGAAATATTGAATGAAACCTTTCCAAAAATTACAACAATCTTGAAACAATGGTGATGAAGGATGAGACTTCCCATAATGTCCAAAAAGTATTCTATGGAAATCTTTAAGAGAACATAAGCTTCCTGATGGCAACCCTTGATACCATACTCTAGCTTTGTCTTCTAGGGTAGCCATAAACATCTTCATGTGACAATCCTCAGGAAAATCTACCCTTAGTCTACATACATGTATATGGAATTGAACCAAATGAAGAACAACATCATCTTTCTTTTCATCTTTGAACATGTGAAGATGGGTTGACCAATCAACACAAGGCATAGGATTTGGAAAACCATAGATGTGAGACCAATCCATAGGAGCATACTTGGCATTTCTTCTTGTAGTAGAACTCATCTCGGAACTTCTTCAAGCTATTGATATTCAAGAAGTAGAGTCACCATGAAGCTTTAATATTTTGTATATATTGAGATTGGATCTGCCAGGGTAACATCACAACCTTCAGAAAACTCTAATTTCCTATTATCCTCAAAAATCAGAATGAAGAGACTTAAATAAAATCCAGGAAATGGATATTTTTGGCTCCCGATTGATGCACGAAAATGGTATCACTGGGGTGGACAAGCATGGGCTATGTAAACCTTCAACCCAGCATAACTATTTCAAACCACTTTGATTGGAAGTTAGCCCTTCCAATCTAAGAGGGCTCTCTTAAAACACTTACCAAATTCACTTTAATTAGCTCAAAACTACACATGGCTAACTCTGATTTCTTTTTATGTAGTGTTACAGGTGAAGGAGAATGTGATGGTTGACATCATTCGGAATGTAGTCAAATAAAAGAAAATCTTTGGCAAACAAAAATGTTTAATGGAAATTGAGGCATTTATGGCTTTAAAACTTATATGAAATAAACATTCACAGTCATACATAGAAAGTGAAGGAAGTTGGAGCACGTAACATGAATTACAAGTAATCAAAATACTATGAACACTGATATCAACATAGAAAACATGATAAGAACACATAAAGCCATAACATGAGTCTTAGGTATAAAAACAGAGTTGCAGCAATACATATTAGCTGGATCAAAAGTCTACATAGATTTAGCTTCTCACATTATTGATCAACCTTTATCATTTGTCCCTATGAATATATACAATGAGTCGTTTAAAATACAATTCCTAATAAAAATCAACTATTGAGAAATACTTGACACATATCTTAACACTATGCTTCCACATAATCTAGTTGAGTTGAGTTGTCATTCATAAAAGTCTAGAATGCTGAGTATACTTGACAAATCCTATTTGGAAAAGAAGTCTTAAAACTATTGGTTATCTCATTCTGCCACTTATTGACTTATCAAATATCAAATCCTAGTATGGGGAGTCGAAATCCATCTTTTGTTGAAGATAGGGTCCTATTAAAATACATCAGGAATAAAATATTTGAAAAATATGTCCATGTCATATTATCTAGGATTTGATTTTTGACCCTTCAAAAATGAGGAATCTGAAAATTAAATTATTGGATTTTAGAGAATATTGATCAATATTCATTATCCATATCAATTTGGTGTCAACCTTGCTAATCTGGACCTCCACCAAGTCGAATTTCAAAATTTCTACAACAAATCTGGCTAGGAAAATTCTGTAAAATAGGCCTCAAAGATAAATGTGTATTTCAAACCTTGATAGTTTTGTAGAAAATGAGAGGATTTTGTAGATGAGGTCGTGCTGAATAGAAATTCCTTCATATTTCCAAAGTTCCTTTCCATTTGGTCAGAAAGTGAGCTATAAGTTGACTACTAAACAATCATGTCCAGAATTTCAGTAGCAAAAATTGGTAGCAAGTTACAAAGAACACCCTTCTTCTACCATTCTGATCTTTATGAAAGTATGAGGTCTTCACTGATGTTTTTTAGCTAAACACATGCCATTAGAACTCCCTTAGCTGATATTTTTACTTGCATTCTCCTCCATGAAAAGCTACATCAATTTTGTAGCAAATATCTAGCTTAACTATGGGGAGTTGCTATGAAACTGTGAAATTTTTGAGTTTTTGATTTTTGATAATTTCTTGTGTCTCCTTATATTTTCTAATAGCGTGTTCAACTGTAATAACATTGGCTCCAACTAGGGATGTTGTCGCCCTTGTGGGACAACAAAGAACAAGCAGCTCCAGTGCCTGACCATTGGGATGATCCCAATTTGAAAAAATGCATTCAAACCCACTCACCAAACTGAAAAGAAAACTGCAAACCAACTCGAAACCAACTACTACTGTTGCAATATGATATCAATATATTGTAAAAACTGATGACAACTGCAAAATGCAGCCTAAAGTTTAAGGAAATTCTTTCCCGACAAGATTATTTATGTAGCAATAACCCTATAACATCTGAAAATTCACCTGCTTAATTCAAGCAATATGAAACCTCTAGTATAACTAGTCAAAGAGTTGATTCAACGCCTAGGCTCCTTTATTGTATTTAAGTGGACCATCTATTGGCAACTTAGAATAAAAACTAAATCCATCACCTGAGCTTATAAGTGAAAGAAACTCCACCTTCACTGATGACTCGAAAATATTTACCAAACGATCTTGATAATCATGAAAAATCACCTCTTCTTGATATGTAAAATCATGAGGGCTAAATTTATTCATAATTAATGGCTTATTTTGTCCTATGTCTTCAATTCCAATAACATCATCAATTAAAAAGACAACAACGGATTTGTCCCCCCTTTCATGTAAATCAACAAAACCAGCCATGCATCCTTGAACATCTTCAAACATGACATCCATATTGTGTGTATCAAAAGTAATCTTATGCTTATCAAACAAATAAAATATAACCTTTGGTAGTATTGATTGATGAATGTCATCGTGATTCTAAACACTAACATATCATATACAAAAAACTTTATACATATCATCCATGTCATTTTGATGATCCCCAAATAGAATTGGTAAAACCTCTATATTCATCTCTTCATGTAGACCGAGTTTATCTAAAAGTGAACTTTCTTCCACTCTAACCGAGACAACATCATTATGATTTTCAATGGAAAATAGTTCTTGTATAGGTTGACAACTTTCATCACATGTTATCTCACTGTTCAAAATTTTCATACATGTATTTTCAATAGCCTAATCTTGAGGAGTTTCTTCTTGGCATAAAATATCAAAAAAGGATTGGGATAAAAAACAATTTGAATGATTTGGCTCATACCATTGACTACATATAGATTGACAAGGTTGCAAATCCTCATGGATTTCATGTACTATGACTTGAATGTCAAATTTCTGATCCATTTCATCTTAATCTAAAGAAGAGACATCTGCTTGGTGGAAAAAATTTTGGTCATCATAACAACTGTCTTTTGAAGAAAATTCATAAAATTCCTCTAATATTTCATCATCATCCATACATTCTACTTCATCATTGATACTTTTGAGATATTGAATGAAACCTTTCCAAAAATTACAACAGTCTTGAAACAATGGTGATGAAGGATGAGACTTCCCATAATGTCCAAAAAATATTCTATGGAAATCTTTAAGAGAACATGAGCTTCCTAATGGAAACCCTTCATACCGTACTCTAGCTTTGTCTTCTAGGGTAGCCATAAACATCTTCATGACACAATTCTCAGGAAACTCAACCCACAATCTACATACATGTATATGGAATTTAACCAAATGCATACCAACATCATCTTTCTTTTCATCTTTGAACATGGGAAGATGGGTTGACCAATCAACACAAGGCATAGGATTAGGAAAACAATAGATGTGAGGCAGATCCATAGGAGCATACCTAGAATTTCTTCTTGCAGTAGAAGTCATCTTGGAACTTCTTCAAGCTACCAATCTTCAAGTAGTGGAGTCACCATGAAGCTTTGATCTTCTGTATCTTTTGAGTTTGGAGTTTCCAGGGTAATATCACAACCTACAGAAAACTTTGATTTCATGTTACCCTTAGGAATCAGAATAAAGAGACTCAAAGAAAATCCGGGAAATGGAGCTTTTTGGCTCCTGACAGATGCACCAAAATGTTATCATTGGGCTGGACAATCCCAATTTGACTGGAAGTCAGCCTTTCCAATCTGAGAGGCCTCTCTCAAAACACTTATCAGATTCACTTTAATCAACTTGAAACTACAGATAGCTAACTATGATTTCTTTTTAGTAGTTTTACAGGTGAAAGAGAATGTGATGGCTGCCACCATTGAGCATGGAGTCAAATAAAAGAAAATAATTGGCAAACAACAATGTTAAATGGAAATTGAGGCATTTCTGGCTTTAACACTGATGTCAAATAAACATTCAGAGACATACATAGAAAATAAAGGAAATTGGAGCACTTGACATGAATTCCAAGTAATACAAATACTATTAACACTGATAGCAACATAGAAAACATGATAAGTACACATAAATCCATAACATGAGTCTCAAGTATAAAGACAAAGTTGTTGCAATATATATTAGCTGGATCAAAAGTTTACATAGAGTTAGCTTCTCACATTATCGATCAACCTTTATCATATGTCCCTATTAATATATAAAATGAGAGGTTTAAAATCCAATTCCTAATACAAATCAAATACTGAGCAATACTTGATACATATCTTAACACTATGCTTCCATATAATCTAGCTGGGTTGAGTTGCCATTGGTAATAGTCTAGAATGCTGAGTATACTTGAGAAATCCTATTTGGAAAAGAAGTCTTCAAACTATTGGTTTTCTCATTCTACCACCTCTTGACTTCCCAACTATCAAATCATAGTATGGGGAGTTGAAATCCATCCTTTGTTGAAGATAGATTCCTATTACAATACTTCAGGAATAAATTATTTGAAAAATATGTCCATATCCTATTATCTAGGATTTGCTTTTTGACCCACTAAAAATGAGGAAATTGAAGAGTAAATTATGTGATTTGAGATAATATTAATCAATATTCATTATCCAAATCAATTTGGAGTCAACCTTGCTGAGCTAGACCTCCAACAAGTCGAATTTCAAAAGTTCTGCAACAAATTTGGTTAGGAAAAATTATGTAAAATAGACCTAAAAGATAAATGTGTATCTTTCAAACTCGAAAAGATGTGTAAAAACTGGGAGAGAATTTTGTATATGAGCTTGTGATGAATGGAATAATCCTTCAGCTTTCCAAAATTCCTTTCAATTTGGTCATAAACTGAGCATGAAGTTGACTACTAAAACAATCATTTCCAGAATTTCCGTAGCAAAACTTGGTAGCAAGTTACGAATAACACCCTTCTGCTACCATTATGATATTTCTGAAAGTTTTGAGGTCTTCACTAATATTTTCTAGGTAAATACATGCGATTATAACTCCCTTAGCTTAGATTTTTACTTGCATTCTCCTCCATGAAAAGCTACAATGGTTCTATAACAAATATCCACCTTCAAGTATGGGAAGTTACTATGAAACTGTGAAATTTATGAGTTTATTTTTTATTTTTTATGATTTCTTGTGTCTCCTTATCACTTCTAATAGCCTGTTTAACTGTGATAACATTGGCTCCAACTAGGGATGATTTCCCCCCTATGGGGAAACAAAGAACAAGCAACTCTAGTGCTTGACCATTGGGTTGATCCCAATTTGAAGACTACATTGAAACCCACTCACAAAACTGAACAAAAAAAAAAAAAACTACTACTGCTACAATATGATGTCAAACATTTTTACAAACTAAAACTGACAACTGCAAAATGTAGCCTAAAGCTTCAGGAAATGCTTGCCCAACAAACTTATTTATGTACCGATAACCCTACTCTAACATATGAAAATCCACCTACTTAATTCAAGCAATATGAAACCTCCAATATAACTAGTCAAAGAGTTGATTCAACGCGTGGGTTCCCTGAATGTATTTAATTGGACCATTTATTGGAAACTCAGAATAAAAATGGAATCCATCACCTAATCTTATAAATGAAAGAAACTCCACCTTCACTGATGACTCGAAAATATTTACAAAAGAATCTTGATAATCATGAAAAAACACCTCTTCTTGATATGTAAAACCATGAGGGCTAAATTTATTCATAACTAATGGCTTCTTTTGTCCTATGTCTTCAATTCCAAGAAGATCATCAAATAAAAAGACAAAAACAGATTTGGCTTCCCTTTCATGTAAATCAACAAAACCATCCATGCATCCTTGAACATCTTCAAACATGACATCCATATTGTGTGTATAAAAACTAATCTCTTGCTTATCAAACAAATTAGATATAACCTTTGGTAGTTTTGATTGAGGAATGTCATCTTGATTTTGAACACTAACAACTCTTATACAAACAACCTTATGCATATCATCCATGTTATTTTGATGATCCCAAAATAGAATAGGTAAAACCTGTATATTCAACTGTTCATGTAGTTTCGGTTGACCTAAAAGTGAACTTTCATGCACTTTAATCGGGACAACATCATTATGATTTTCAATAGAAAAAATTTCTTGTCTATGTAGACAAATTTCATCACATGTTACCTCATTGTTCAAAATTTTCATAAATTGTATTTTCAATAGCTTGATCTTGAGTAGTTTCTTCTTGACATAAAATCTCCGAAAAGGAATGGGCTAAAAAACGATTTGAATGATTTGGCTCACACCTTTGACTACATATAGATTTACAAGGCTACAAATCCTCATGGATTTCATGTACTATGACTTGACTTTCAAATTGTTGATCCATTTCATCTTCAACTAAAGAAGAGGCATCTGCTTGTTGGAAAACTTCTCGATCATCATGAAAATAAGCTTGTGAAGAAAATTCATAAAATTCCTCTAATATCTTCTCATCATGCATACATTCTACATCGTCATTAATACTTTTGAGATATTGAATGAAGCCTTTCCAAAAATTACAACAATCTTGAAACAGTGGTAATGAAGGATGAGACTTCCCATAATGTCCAAAAAATATTCTATGTAAATATGTAAATATTCACTCGATTCAGGTTTCAATGCCAGTACTCGCTGCTGATAGTCTTTTGGTTTACAATGCCAGCTTTCTGTTCCAGTCACGGATGGATGAATAAATTCTTGAGCGTCGGTTACCGATCGATATAGAACACAAGGGGCAGCTACTCAATCAGGATACTCTATGGGACTATAGGTCACAGGGGACTAATCCACAGGGAGGAGCAGAGCTACGGGGCACAGGTATGGCACTAATCCATAGGGAGGGGCATTAGCTTCTTGATGGAAACCCTTCATACCATACTCTAGTTTTGTCTTCTAGGGTAGCCATAAACATCTTCATGGGACAATCCTCAGGAAACTTAGCCCTCAGTTTACATACATATATACGGAATAAAAACAAATGCAAACAAACATCATCTTTCTTTTCATCTTTGAACATGGGAAGATGGGTTGACAAATGAACACAAGGTATAGGATTTGGAAAACCATAGATGTGA
This sequence comes from Pinus taeda, assembly GCA_000404065.3. Lineage (NCBI taxonomy): Eukaryota > Viridiplantae > Streptophyta > Pinopsida > Pinales > Pinaceae > Pinus > Pinus taeda. The sequence continues at coordinate 69,292 of APFE030642486.1, read as the reverse complement.
GACCGATCCACAGGAGCATACCTAGCATTTCTTCTTGTAGTAGAACTCATCTTAGAACTTCTTCAAGCTATTGATATTCAAGCAGTGGAGTCACCATGAAGCTTTGATCTTCTATATCTTTTGAGATTGGAGTCGCCAAGGTAATATCACAGCCTTCATAAAACTATGATTTCTTGTTACCCTTAGGAATTAGAGTGAAGATATTCAAACAAAATTCGTAAAATGGAGCTTTTCAACTCCCGGTAGATGCACCAAAATGTTATCATTATTGGAAATAATACTGAGACGGGGGGCAGGGGGGGGGGTGAATCAGTATTAGCAACTTAACAATATTTCATTCCATAAATTTTTTTATATATGCTACTTCTATTAATGCAACTTGCATATATACGCAACTGTGTTTAGAAAAACTAGCGTATACCTTGTAAACTTATTATTTATTCAGTTGATCTTTAATCTGTGAATCAGAACCATATAAGCAGTAACAAGTACAAAAAAACAGAGCAGACAATCACACATAAGAACACAAGATGTAAGGTGGAAACCCAATGTGGGTGAAAACTACCTGCTGCAATTCCTCTCTATCTTCCTTTAATAACAAAATTTCTTTTACAATATTTCTGTACTGGTGCAGTCTTATACAAGTATGCAGGCTTCTACCTGCAGAAGGCTACAACCTTCTCTTTTCTTCCAGGGACCACATTTCATAAATTTTCAGGCTGGATCCATCAATAGCATCAATCAAACATCAAAATATATTTGCATTAATCAATCTCCCTTGCACTAACCAAAATTGAATCAAACAATCACTTCTCTAAATGCTATAACCAGAATACAGTAACAGTACTAGAACCCAGAACACTGCAACAGTAAACAGAAGTAGCTAAAACATATTTTATGAGACGTATGCTACTTCAATGTGTCGAACCTGTGTGCATACGTTGTTATATGAAGGAAAACCTACGTATACGTTGTTTTGAATTGCTGAACCAACATGTACACGTGCCTTTGCTATACTGAACCCGCATACAGATCTGTAAAAGATATACCCTTTTCAACTATTCAGACATTAGTTTATACCCAGATCATCAGATTTATAGATCAAGACATGTGCCAATTATAAAAGATCAAAAACCACACAAAGATGCTTCTCTTGAAGCCTTAAGATCTTGACCCTTCAATAGAGCTTATCCTTCTTCAAGCGCTCAGGTTCCTCCTTGATTCAGATCCAGCTATGTACCATAACCCAATCACCAGTATTCTAGATCTTGCTCTTCATTAGATATTCAAAACGTGAGTGCCTTTGCCTAATGATCTCCTCCTCCTTTTATAGTCTTATGCCTTACTCAATACCATGGCCCAAAACCATTTAGAAGCAATACCTTGGACCAAATACCTGGGGTCAATACTTCGATCAAGATACCTTGGATCAATACCACGGGTCAAAATACTAGGGACCAAATACCATGGACCAAAACCAAGTTTTCAATATGTACGCGCTTTTCCTTGTGTGAAAGTGCGTGTATATGCATACGTGCCTTTTGGTCGACGAACCCGCGTGTATACGCACCTTGATCAAGGGGAACCTACGTATATCTCTTTTTCCTTCATTCTGAGAGCCTGAACTGTGATCTGTCATCTAAGTGAGTTTCCATCAAGAACAACACCTATGTCATAACACCAAAACAGTGTCATAATGCCAACAATCATTGGGCTGGATAGGATTGGGATGTGTTAACCTTCAACCCAACATAACTATTTCAAACCACTTTGACTGGAAGTTAGCCCTTCCAATCTTAGAGGCCTTTCTAAAAACACTTACCAATTTCACTTTAATCGATGCAAAACTACAGATGGCTAACTTTGGTTTCTTTTTATGTATTTTTATAGGTGAAAGAGAATGTGATGGCTGCCACCATTGGGCATGGAGTCAAATAAAATAAAATTAATGGCAAACAACAATGTTTAATGGAAACTGAGGCATTTCTAGATTTAAAACTAATGTCAAATACACATTCACAGTCATACATAGCAAATGAAGGAAGTTGGAGCACATGACATGAATTACAAGTAATCAAATACTATGAACACTGATCACAACATAGAAAACATGATAAGAACACATAAGTCCATAACATGAGTCTCATGTATAAAAACATAATTGTTGCAATATATATTAGTTGGATTGAAAGTTTACATAGAGTTAGCTTCTCACATTATCGATGGACCTTTCTCATATGTACCTATTAATATATAACATGAGAGGTTTAAAATCCAATTCCTAATACATTTCAACTACTGAGAAATACCTGATACATATCTTAACACTATGCTTCCACAAAATCTAGTTGAGTTGTGTTGTCATTCATAAAAGTCTGGAATGCTGAGTATACTTGAGAAATCCTATTTAGAAAAGAAGTCTTCAAACTATTGGTTGTCTCATGCTACCACCTTTTGACTTCCCAAATATCAAATCCTAGAATGGGGAGTCGCAATCCATCATTTGTTGAAGATAGAGTCCTATTACAATACTTCAGGAATAAAATATTTGAAAAATCTGTCCATATCCTATTATCTAGGATTTGATTTTTTACCCACTAAAAATGAGGAAACTGAAGAGTAAATCATTCAATTGGAGAGAATATTAACCAATCTTCATTATCCAAATCAATTTGGAGTCAACCTTGCTGATCTCAACCTCCACCAAGTCGAATCTCAAAATTTCTGCAACAAATCTGGCTAGGAAAAATTCTGTAAAATAGGCCTCAAACATAAATGTGTATCCTTCAAACTTGGTATATGTGTAAAAGCTTAGAGATAATTTTCTAGATGAGCTCATGCTAAATGAATTACTCATTCATATTTCCAAAATTCCTTTCCATTTCGTCATAAAGTGAGCATGAAGTTGACTACTAAAATAGTCATTTCTAGAATTTTCGTAGCAAAAATCGGTAGCAAGTTACAAAGAACATCCTTTTGCTACCATTATGATCTTTCTAAAAGTTCTGAGGTCTACACTGATTTTTTTCTAGCTAAACACATGCCATTAGAAATTCCTTATTTGAGATTTTTACTTGCATTCTCCTCCATGAAAAGCTACAACAATTTCGTAGCAAATATCCAACTTAACTATGGGGAGTTGCTACAAAACTGTGGAATTTCTAGGTTTTTGATTTTTTATGATTTCTTGTGTCTCCTTATCACTTCTAATAGCATGTTCAACTTTGATAACATTTTCTCCAACTAGCGATGATGTCCCTCCTGTGGGGTGGCAAAGAACAACCAGCTCCAGTGCCTAACCATTGTGCTAATCCCAATTTGAAGACTACATTCAAACCCACTCACAAAACTGAAAAGAAAACTGCAAACCAACTTTTACTGCTACAATATGATATCAAACGTTTTAACAAAATGAAACTAAAAACTGTAAAATGTAGCCTAAAGCTTAAGGAAATGCTTGCCCAACAAACTTATTTATGTACTGATAACCCTACTCTAACATATGAAAATCCACCTACTTAATTCAAGCTATATGAATCCTCCAATATAACTAGTCTAAGAGTTGATTCAACGCCTGGGCTCCCTAAATGTAATTAAGTGGATCATCTATTAGAAGCTCAGAATAAAAACTGAATCCATCACCTGATCTTATAAATGAAAGAAACTACACCTTCACTGATGACTCGAAAATATTTACCAAAGGATCTTGATAATCATGAAAAATCTTCTTGATATGTAAAACCATGAGGGAAAAATTTATTCATAACTAATGGCTTCTTTTGTCCTATGTCTTCAATTCCAAGGACATCATCAAATAAAAAGACAAAAATATATTTGTCTTCCCTTTCATGTAAATCAATAAAACCATCCATGCATCCTTGAACATCTTCAAACATGACATCCATATTGTGTGTATCAAAATTAGTCTCTTGCTTATCAAACAAATTAGATATAACCTTTGTAGTTTTGATTGAGGAATGTCATCTTGATTCTAAGCACTAACATCTCCTATACAAACAACTTTATGCATATCATCCATGTCATTTTGATGATCCCCAAATAGAATAGGTAAAACCTGTATATTCACCTCTTCATGTAACTCGGGTTGACCTAAAAGTGAACTTTCATGCACTTTAACCGGGACAACATCATTATGATTTTCAATGGAAAAGATTCCTTGTCTAGGTGAACAACTTTCATCACATGTTACCTCATTGTTCAGAATTTTCATGCATGTAATTTCAATAGCCTGATCTTGAGGAGTTTCTTCTTGACATAAAATCTCCGAAAAGGAATGGGATAAAAAATGATTTTAATGATTTGGCTCATACCTTTGACTACATATAGATTGACAAGGCTGTAAATCCTCGTGGATTTCATGTACTATGACTTGACTGTCAAATTTCTAATCCATTTTATCTTCAACTAAATAAGAGACATCTACCTGTTGGAAAACTTCTTGATCATCATGACAATTAGCTTGTGAATAAAATTCATAAAATTCGTCTAATATCTCATCATCATCCATACATTCTACATCATCATTGATACTTTTGAGATATTGAGTGAAACCTTTCCAAAACTTACAACAACCTTGAAACAGTGGTGATGAAGGATGAGACTTCCCATAATGTCCAAAAATTATTCTATGGAAATATTTAAGAGAACACAGGCTTCTTGATAGCAACCCTTCATACCATACTCTAGCTTTGTCTTCTAGGGCAGCCATAAACATCTTCATGAGACAATCTTGAGGAAACTCAACCCATAGTCTACATACATGTACATGGAGTTTAACCAAGTCCAGAACAACATCATCTTTCTTTTCATCTTTGAACATGGGAAGATGGACTGACCAATCAACACAAGGCCAAATATTTGGAGAACCATAGATGTGAGACCGATCCATAGGATCATACCTAGAATTTCATCTCGCAGTAGAACTCAGCTTGGAACTTCTTCAAGCTACTGATCTTGAAGCAACAGAGTCGCCATGAAGCTTTGATCTTCTGTATCTTTTGAGATTAGAGTCGTGAGGGTAATATCACAACCTTTAGAAAACTCTGATTTCCTATTACCCTCAGGAATTAGAATGAAGAGAAAAGAGAATCAAAGAAAATTTGTGAAATGGAGCATTTGGGTTCCCGACAAATGCACCAAAATGTTATCACTGGGATGGACAGTCTTGGGCTATGTCAACCTTCAACCTAGAATAACTATTTCAAACCACTTTGACTGGAAGTTAGCCCTTCCAATCTGAGAGGGCTCTCTCAAAAAACTTATCAAATTCACTTTAATCAACTCAAAAAACTACAAATGGCTAACTATGATTTCTTTTTATCTAGTTTTACAAGTGAAGGAGAATGTGATGGATGCCACCATTGGGCGTGGAGTCAAATAAAATAAAATCATTGGCAAACAACAATGTTTAGTGGAAATTGAGGCATTTATGGCTTTAAAACTGATGTCAAATAAGAATTCACAGTCTTACATAGAGAATGAAGGAAGTTGGGGCACTTGACATGAATTCCAAGTAATCAAAATACTATGAACACTGATAGCAACATAGAAAACATGATAAGAACACATAAATCCATAACATGAGTCTCATGTATAAAAATAGAGTTGTTGCAATATACATTAGCTCGATCAAAAGTTTACATAGGGTCCGCTTCTCACATTATCGATAAACCTTTCTCATATATCCCTATGAATATATACAACGAGAGGTTTAAAATCCAATTCCCAATATAAATCAACTACTAAGCAATACTTGACACATAGCGTAACACTATGCTTCCACATAATCTAGCTGAGTTGAGTTGTCATTCATAAAAGTCTAGAATGTTGTATACTTTATAAATCCTAATTGGAAAAGAAGTCTTCATACTATTGGTTGTCTCATGTTGCCACCTTTTGAATTGAAAAATATCAAATCCTAGTATTGGGAGTCGAAATCCATCCCTTGTTGAAATTAGAGTCCTATTACAATACTTCAAGAATAAAATATTTTTTTTTTCAGAAAAATCTCATATATAAAAGCCTCTCTCAGTGTTTACATAGCTATCTGGGTTTGAAATATGCACATTTATCTTCTGTTAGTTTTATTTTAGTCATTTCTTAGTCATTTTTTAGGCAGTAGGTTAGCTCTGCATTTCAGCACATTTGCAAGCTTTTTCGTGTAGACAGTTTTTGGGATGTAACTATTCTTTTGATCAATACGGATGAATCCAGCTTTGCACTAGCTCTAATCTTCCTTAGGAGGCTGTAGCTCTTGGGGTTGGGCCCAACCTAAGTGCCCAGTACCTCCTTTGTTTACTTTTATGTGTTTTTGCTGCATTCTTAGAATAAAATCTGCTATTTAATTAAAATCTTGTTTTGTTACTTAGGTTGCTTTTGATGGTTAAAGGCTTTCCATGTTCAGATTGATTTGATAGGTTAATAATAGAGAAGATATTTAGAAAAAGGCTATCAAGCACCTCTGATCTCACCTCTCCCTCAGTGGGACCATGAGCTGGGACCAAGGTGTCCTTGCTGCCACCAAAAACACTATTTTTGCCTCTTCATGCAATTGCTAGTGTTAGATTTTTAGTTAGGAAAGATGATACCAGTTGTACTAGCATGTTTAGAATCTTTTCATGCTTAGTTTTCATAGTTATCTTGCATGATTTTCTGCCCATAAACTTTTGTTCATCATATTTTTGGTTTGTAAGTCGAAGTAGGTCAAAATAGCTAGATCTCTTATATTTTTTGTCTTTCTTTGATTCATTTTGAGAGATTGTGTGCAGATCACCTGTAATCCATCTTTTCCTACCCTTCCTCCATCAATGCAACCTGCTCCATCCCCTAACTCAGATTCTTTCCCTTCATTTGCCACATTTTTCCACTTTGACCCAATTTCCATATTTTTGTACAACATTGCTCCACCCCTCCTTGAACAAATCCAACCATCCTCATCACTCCTCAGTTCCATCCACCAAGTTCTGGACCTCCTCACACTCTTATCTCACCTCCATACCCACTTCTTCACCTTTTTTTCTCCATCAACCCTTCAAAATCCCCTTTCTGAACATCCTGTAGAAAATTACAGAACATCCTGTAGAAATTCCAGAACATCCTGTAGAACCCCTACAGACTTCCTTTAGAAGCTCACGAAAGTGGTTTCTTGAGATCCGATCTTTGTGAAACTCTTTGGAAGGTTTCTAGGGACCCCTTAGGCCCTCTTCGAACCTTTCCAACCTCCTGCAAGCATTCCCTTTCGCCAATCCTCCTCTGCACAGTCAAAAACAGTTAAAGCACATGCATGATAATTCTGACAACTTACTCAAAAATGTACAAAAAGATGTTTTTTCAAAATTTTACTCTAGAAGTAGCTTAGTCACATGTATTTTACCTTCCTAGAAGTCAATGGCATCCATTTCGACTGCTTTCATCGCTTTTCTTGCACCGGTAGGGTTAGTCGGTAAAACTAGGGTTTGCTAGGGTTTGCATTTCCTTTCAGCTTTCCGCTCCTTTCTGCAAGTAGATTAGCCTCTATTAAGTTAGCTTTCATCAATCACAATTAAAAGCTTCTTCTAAGAGATCATAGAAGTTGGCTTAAGCTCTTAGCGGACTTGTGCCAACTGATCAAGTGACAGCCACGACAAGAGCTAGTACTTGTGCATACAGCACTGTCGCTTCCAAGTTTGTTACGAACTACCGGGTTGATAAAATTAAATAAGGGAGTCCCAGGAGTTGCAACATTATTGCTGCAATACTGGGGCCCACCATATTTTTGGTTCCGTTGCCGGGGAAGCATCAGAGTATTGGTGATTGCTGCTTTTCTTCTATTTTCTACTACAACCTTCTGCTAAGTAGTTTATTTCATTTCCATTCTGCAATTTCATTTCTGCAAAAGTAGATTAGACATTTCCTGCTTTCATTTCATTTCAGTAAGCGTAGATTAGATATTTCCCACTTTCATAGATTAGCATTTTAATTCCGTTATTTCAATTCTATAAGCGTAGATTAGCATTTCAATTTCGCAATTTCAATTCTACAAGCGTAGACTAGCATTTCATTCCTGCAATTTCATATGAGAAAAATAGATTAGTCATTTCTTGCTTTCATTTCAATTCCGCATTTTCATTTCAGCAAGATAGTTAATTGTAGTTTAATATATTTTAGTTTTATAGGTACAAGCAGAAAAAAAGCAAAAATCAACCAAAAAGATTTCCTTTCATGCCTTGTAGGAGTAGAGATAATTCAGAAAAATGATTGCACAACACCCCCACTGCTTCACACAACCAACCTTCTCTCTTCTTCAATGGCTGTGATTAAATAACCCTTAGGTGGACAGCAAGACATATTTGAAGAACCTCAAGGGAAGAAGAAGAAGAAAACATTCCTCTGGAGCAAATGGCTACAAGCAGAAATGTTGGGAGCAGTACCTTATCCAAAAACGAATTTGCATATCCGATGGAAGATTTCAAGAGTGATATGAGGCAGTTTCTTGCCATGCAACTAGATATCTTATAGATCCAAAAGAAGTAAGAGGAAGTCAAGAGGGCTTTGGCCATCTTTTCTCCCAGGTGCACTAGAAAGCATCCTAGGAACGAATGTCCATTGCACTCCCTAGAAGTGTGTTTCATCTGTGAAGAATACCATCCTACGAATTAGTGCCATTCCTTGCCTGGACTTAAAGTTGCATATTAGAGAGCCAAAGGATCCATTGAATCACTCTATTATATGAACCAAAGGAGGCCACATGGACCAATACCCTACCAGGAAAGAATGCAAGGGACATCCCAGGCCTATTACGACCCCTATCAAGCCACTTCCATGCCTTCTTGGGGTCCCCCTGCTCATCCTTCCTAGTCCACACCCCCTCCTTGGTTGTATCCTCCTCAATATCATGCTCAACCAGCTGCTCATCCATTTCACCCATATGCTCAGCCACAGCCTCAATGGAATGCACCTCATCAAGAGTGGAGGCCCCAGTATAACTCTCCTCCCACTCCTTTGCCTCCACCACCTACTCAACCGCAACCATCGCCTCCTGCTCCACCAAGGCAACCCCAAATTCCTGCCCAACCACAACCCCATCCACATCCATCTCAAATATGCACCCCCACTCAACTACCCGTACCACCATTTCCAAACTCGCACATTGGAGTAGCTCAACCCAATTACAATGCTGAGGCACAACATGTCCAAACAACTCCTCTTGAGCTCAATGATATTCGCCATAGCTCAGTAAGAGTATTGCAAAAAAGAGATTATATTGAAAGCATTAAAGGACCACATCCAGCAAAAGAAGATTGAAAGGAGGAGATCAAAGAACCATGGGCTGCACTTCATGAAGAGAAGACATCAGAATCAGAGATCGAGAGAGCTCCCTCATGGTTACCATCAAATCCTCCATGTATTCAAGAGAGAGATCAACAAACATAGGAAGATGTGAAGGTCATGATAGAAGAAGATATGGAGAATGATCCAGATCAGCAAAAGGACCAAGGATATCAAAGCTATATTGAGATATGGTTCCAGACAGTCACTAAGTTGTAGCAGTACTCTCTTCCTCAGCTATGCTTGATCCCTTCAAAGTCAAATCATTTGGTCTTTAAGATCCAAATAGCTGTCAAAACATGCATTTCAAGCCTCCACATCATTTTGTCTCTAATATAGATGTGCACATGGCTCCATTGGAAGTATTCTTATACTTGAAAATGATTTTGTTTTTCAAGTAGGGTAGGGTAGAAAAAAATAAAATAAAATGAAAATAAGAGGAAAATAAAAATCTAAGGTGAAAACCTCCTCGGAGGCGCCTCAGATTGGCTCATTGATTGAAAACCTCCATGAGGCGGTCAATGGGTTGGAAAAAAAAGCGAAAATAAAAAAAGAATAAGATCTCTGGGTGGAAACCTCCCTTGGAGGCGCCCAGGGCAGGCAATTAGGGTGAAAACCTCCATGAGGCGCCCTATTTGTTTTCAAAAAAAAAGAGAAAAAGAAAGAAGAAAAGAGAAAAATAAAAATAAACCTAATTTCCATTGAATAATTGCAGGTTGCAGCTGGGAATACATTGCAAGTAAGAAGGGTCATTCAAAACAAGGATAGGGGTCCGTACCAGGCTACAGGACATCTCTACAGACACTTCCTTCATGACCACTCACATTTCCTAGGATTTGATCACATTCAGGTCGAGATTCCACCTTCTACAGGAAGTTTTGGGCTTTCTACAAGAAGTTCTATATTTCTATAGGAAACATCCTGTAGAACCTTCGGGCGAGCCAAATTCGATTTTGGAAGGGAATCTGAAGATTGGAATTTGTTTTTTAGGCCTACAACCACCCCTGTTTCCACCCATCACCATGTGGCACCCTGTTCCATCTCTTCACACCTCCGTTACCCACCTGGTTATGTGTTCCTACACAGTCATACAAGAAACCCCGTTTGCCTCAGAATGATAGCAAGAATTTTTTAGTGGCAAGTCAAATAACAAAGTCTCGCACACCCTACCTGCCCAAGCTCATTTTTCTTACCATGCAAAAAACTGCAGAATGCTTGGAAGCAAAAATACATAGTGCTGAAATTTGTTTTTTCCCTAACTTGAAAACCATGCATCCATTTGCAAAACCATTACATTAGGAGTTGTATAGGGATGATGGCAACATGCCCGAGCAATTTCAGCTAATTCTGGTGCACGGTTTCCAAGAAATCAACCTCCATCACCTTCAGCCTTTTTTGCATTTTCTCCATACCCGTGCATCCATTTCTAAATTTGTTTCTTGGGGAGATGCATATGGGTGATAGTAACCTACCCAAGTAGTTTCAGCCATTCCGATGCACGGTTTCTGAGAAATTGACCTCTGTAATCTTCAACCATTTTCCATTTTTCTCGATATCCATGCATCCATTGATCGCAATTTTTCTATGGGAGGTGCACAATGATAATATAAACATGCTCAGAAAGTTTCAGATCAATCCGATGTATCATTCGGGAGCAATGGAGAAAACAATTTGTTGTCTTGTAAAAATTTAGTGTCAACAGCATGAGGGTGTAGATGCGAACGTTGAAGCAGATTCCTATAGCTTAGATCCAGCCAGAGAATATCTGCATAAGAAAAATAGCTATGAAGCAGCAACCAAGCCATCATGTAACCACAGAAACAAAAGTAGCAGAAGGAAAGGCCACAACACCTTACAACAACCACATTCGGCTTCCAGGTACGTGACTAAACTTGTTCCTCTGATTGCATGAATGTAATTTGAGAACTGTGTGAACAATGAGATGGTTGTGGTTAAAAAAAATTTGGTGGCCAGCTAACTAGCCACCCTCATCCAGTTCAAACAGCGCTCGGTGGGTGAATACAACACGTGTGCTCAACCATCTCAGGAGGAAATCTTGAAACAGTTAGCAGTGACCGTTTAAATTTCAATGTAATTGATGGAAGTAATTACAGGTAGAAAACATGAAGTTTTGGGACAACACTGTCATCTGCATGGGGCCAATGCACATTTTTCCACCTCATCCCCTCACCACGAATCATGTCGCAATTAAAAAAATGCTCGGCTGAAACTCACACCACCTACTGTTCATTTGCACTTGCAACGTCCTCAACTGAGGTATGCATCCTCCGCTTCCACAAAATAATTAACTATTCGTCCTCCACCGGTTTTTCTACTTGTCTGCGAGATTATGTTGCGTATCGAGCTGGCTCAGAGGCACAGTGGCGTTCTACAGGAACTGGGGGGGTCTTCTATAGGAAGTACATAACAACTTTCCAGAGCAGAGAAGCCTAGACTTTTCCACGTCAAATTTGGAGTTCCGAGAGAGTTAGGCTCGAAACACTCTTCCATGCATGGTATGTTTCAAAAAGGTGGTGAAATTGAACTATCTTGAGTTGGAAAGTCCGAGAAAAGTCCGCCTATGAGTTAGCGATAACAGTTTCCTGTGTATTTGCATGGAATTTCTCAGTCGTTTTGCATCAAAATTTTCCTCCACAGTTCCTGTTAAAAAAATTGTCCTATAGGAAAGATACATAATTGTGAGGGCTAGCCTGTATATAAAAAATTTGAATTTGCACGTTTGTATGTATGCTCGGAGTAAAAATTGAAGTGTTGTACCTTGTCTGTGGAAACCAAATTTCTCCCTCCATAAACGGGCAGCCGAGTTCTGGGCAGCAACAACCTTAAAACTAAGGAATTGGTGCAAATTAAAACTTAAACACCCGAGAAGATCCTTTCTTGAAGTTCAAAGGAGGAAACCATAAGCAACATTTATTTTCTTTTTTTGATCAGAGCATAAAACAGAGCACTCTCACCATGCCAGGGGGGTTTATCAGGAAGGAACCCTCAGATTCCAGTAAATTGCGTGAACATCCTGAGGTGGTGGACCTCTTCACCCGCGCCAATTGGATGTCCTTTTGTGACAAACTTCAGGGTTATAACGATGAGATAATGGAGGAATTCTTAATGTCCCTAAAAACTAAATCAAAGACACAGGCCACAATGAATTTTAGGGGATTGACCCTGGAAGTTACCCCTGAGCTTATTAGTCGTGTTACTAGTCTCCCATTAGGGCTCCTGTGGAGCAAAGAAGAAAGGGGATTGGGCCAGAAAACCAAGAAAGCATTCTTCCTACCCAAGGAACATCTTGTAGAAGACACGAACGGGGTCCAGAGAACCAACCTACCTCCTCTTTGGAGAGAAGTCAGTCTCCAAATCATGAAATACATTACCTGTGAAGGGAGTTTCAGCATTGTCTATGACTATCATTTCAGGTTGCTAAGTGAACTAAGGCATGGACTGGATTTACCTCCAGAAAAGAAGTTAAGCATTCCCTATTTTCTTATGCAGTCATTAAGTGAATGTGCCACAAAATTGAATGAAGGGACACTGGATCAGTTAGTCCATCATGGGCTCATCAAACTTTTTCTAGAAGATGCCCTCCACACCTACACTGTCCCCCGCTCTTGGGAGATTTTTCGAGACATGTCTCGAGATGATGATATTACAATTTTGGCCGAGGGGCTCACCTCATCCAGCAGTGAAGAAGGGGAACACACTGAACCTGGACATAAAACCAGTGGTAAAGAAACACAGGCCAAACAAGGACAAGCAGGACAGAAAGAGAAACGGGAAAAGGGACAAATTACTGAGCCCAAAGTAGTAGGAGGAACAACGACATAAACACCCAGGGAAAAATGATTGCAAAGTAGAGCAGAGAGGGTTGAACAAGTCCAACTGAAGAGTGTCACAGCCAAGGCAACCACACAGAAACAAAATGAGAAAACACAGTCAGCAAAATAGGCAAAAACAAGCACGGGAATTTCTACAAGAAGCATGAAAACAGTTGACATAGGACCTTCTACAGGAAGTAGAGAAGAAGGACAACGAGAGGAGAAATCACCTGAAAAGCTAAACAAAAGGAGGAGTCTCCTTCAAAGATATCCATCACCTATGAATGAGGAAGCCAAAAACCTTCACTTGGAGAGAGAGAATTCAGGTGATGGACTCAACGACAGCTTTACAGGAAGCTGACACAGTTCTACAGGAAGCTGAGAATTCTCTACAGGAAAGTCAGGCTAAGCTAAGAGAGATTGAGAAATTAGAGGAAAAGGGCGGCCAAACAATCATAGGAAGAAGGAAAGACAAGGAAACATCTGATGAACAACAAAGAGAGGACAAGCCGCAGGCTGAGTTTGAGGCTTTAACAAAAATGCTACAAGAAAAGGAGCACAGGTAGTGGGAAGAAGTAGAGAGAAAAGCATGGTTTTATGACTGATAAGAGGACATCACCTCAGAAGCTTGGCATGACAAGGAGGCTACTAGGGCCATCAAACATGAAGAGATAGATTAGTTTCTCAGAGGATGAGCAACACTTTTAGTAGGGGGTGATGATGAGCCCCAGAAATGAGTAATTATATGGGCTCATTCAGCCTCCTAATTCAACTTAATCCACCATTCTCATTAGTTTATTGCATGTTTTTAATTATTTTTATGTTAATAGAGTGAATTTGGTTAGTCATTATGCAACAAGTCTAATGGGTGCTTTGTGTAGCCTTGTTGGTCAACTTGGAGACAAAATTGAAGGTCTTAATGAGCACTTGGCAGCCAAATTCGTGGGAGAACAAGCTAGAGGATTTGTAGGAAGGTGTCCCCTTCATTTATGGGCCCTTACCTCAAATTCTCCACCATCAGCTCAGAGTTCAAGGGCCACCACATCAATTATCACAAGGGCAACCGAGCAAGGGTTGGTAAAGTTGCTGTTATCTACAAGTTTTGGCAGCCGAGTTCCTAAAGTTTGGGAGGGATGTTGGGGTCCTCAATTTGTATAAATAAGAGGGCTTAGGGCCTCATTTGGGTTAGCCAGTAGTTAGCTAGTTGGTAGTTTTATTTTAGTCATTTCTTAGTCATTTTTTAGGCAGTAGGTTAGCTCTGCATTTCAGCACATTTGCAAGCTTTTTCATGTAGACAGTTTTTGGGATGTAACTATTCTTTTGATCAATAAAGATGAATCTAGCTTTGCACCAGCTCTAATCTTCCTTAGGAGGTTGTAGCTCTTGGGGATGGGACCAACCCAAGTGCCAAGTACCTCCTTTCTTTACTTTTATGTGTTTTTGCTGCATTCTTAGAATAAAATATGCTATTTAACTTAAAATCTTGTTTTGTTACTTAGGTTGCTTTTGATGGTTAAGGGCTTTTCATGTTCAGATTGATTTGATAGGTTAATAATAGAGAAGATCTTTAGAAAAAGGCTATCAAGCACCTCTGATCTCACCTCTCCCTCAGTGGGACCATGAGCTGGGACCAAGGTGTCCTTGCTGCCACCAAAAACACTATTTTTGCCTCTTCATGCAATTGCTAGTGTTAGATTTTTAGTTAGGAAAGTTGATACCAGTTGTACTAGCATGTTTAGAATATTTCTTGCTCAGTTTCATAGTTATCTTGCATGATTTTCTGCCCATAAAATTTTGTTCATCATATTTTTGGTTTGTAAGTCAAAGTAGGTCAAAATAGCTAGATCTCTTATATTTTTTTGTCTTTCTTCGATTCGTTTTGAGAGATTGTGTGCAAATCACATGTAATCCATCTTTGCCTACCCTTCCTCCATCAATGCAACCTGCTCCATCCCCTAACTCAGATTCTTGCCCTTCATTTGCCACATTTTCCCACTTTGACCCAATTTCCATATTTTTGTACAACATTGCTCTACCCCTCCTTGAACAAATCCAACCATCCTCATCACTCCTCAGTTCCATCCACCAAGTCCTGGACCTCTTCACATGCTTATCTCACCTCCATACCCACTTCTTCACATTTCTTCCTCCAGCAACCCTTCAAAATCCCCTTTCTGAACATCTTGTAGAAAATTATAGAACATCTTTTAGAAATTCCAGAACACCTGTAGAACCCCTGCAGACTTCCTGTAGAAGCTCACGAAAGCGGTTTCTTGAGATCCGATCTCTGTGAAACTCTCTGGAAGGGTGCTAGGGAACCCTTAGGCCCTCTTCGAACCTTTCCAACCTCATGCAAGCATTCCCTTTCGCCAATCCACCTTTGCATAGTAAAAAACAATTAAATCACATGCATGATAATTCTGACAACTTACTCAGAAATACAAAAAGATTTTTTTTCAAAATTTTACTATAGAAGTAGCTTAGTCACATGAATTTTACATTCCTAGAAGTCAATGGCATCCATTTCCACTGCTTTCATCGCTTTTCTTGCACCAATAGGGTTAGTCGGTAAGACTAGGGTTTGCATTTCCTTTCAGCTTTCCGCTCCTTTCTGCAAGTAGATTAGCCTCTATTGAGTTAGCTTTCATCCATCACAGTTAAAAGCTTCTTCTAAGAGCTCATAGAAGTTGGCTTAAGCTCCTAGTGGACTTGTGCTAGCTGATCAAGTGACAGCGGCGGCAAGAGCTAGTATTTGTGCATATAGCACCATCGCTTCCAAGTTTGTTACGAACTACCGGGTTGATAAAATTAAAGAAGGGAGTCCCAGGAGTTCCAACATTATTGCTGCAATACTGGGGCCCACCAATTAGCTTGTGTATTTATCTACAAGTGTGTCTTTCAACAAGCTTCCTTCCTTCATCTCCTTCCTCATCATATTGCCATGGTGTGATAGTGCATCAGAGAAAATTTTAAGGATGGAAAATTATCTTGAAGTTTAAAAACATTAGCGAATCTCACTAGTCCCTATATGAAAACTATAAAATATTTATTGATGTATTTGTAAAATTATTCAAATTTATTATGATTTTTTTATATTACTCTCTATATAATGTTGGTGATTTTTAGGGTAAAATAATTTTATATCGTAAAATTTGGGCAAATCATTTTTATAAAAAATGGAAATTAGTGAATTTTGTTTTTGGAAAAATCGTGGAAAATTAGCCCACCTATGAACATTACGCCCTAAAATTTTCCATGTAGAGTACCTGCTTATGAAATTCATTCATGACGAGATGACATAAGTATGAAAACTCCCTAGTCTAAGATAGTGCATTTTGATCCACTAACTGAGCCAAAACCAAGTGACAGGTTAGGAGAGAGGGCTCAGTGACTACACAATGCACAATTCTAATAGCCAGGGGAAAATTTTGAGCAACTTACAATGTCAGAACAACTCAATTGCACAAAGATGATGGCTTGGAACTACTAGAATGGGCTTATAAACATTGCGCGACAATCATGCCAAAATATGACAATTTAGCCAACATGCAAAGAAGAACACAATACTTCAAGAAATCTTGTGCAACAAGCTTTGGTGTTTGTGACAACAATGTACAAGACCAATGAAGGCTCCGAAATTGAGTGTAAGCCCAAATTTTGGATGGTGTTATAGCATTTACAACATGTCCTTGTGCTTCAGTAATCTGTTTCTCTCTCTCAATATGTGAAAAACCCAAAACAAAAGGGTATAACTCAAATGGAAGCTCGAATGTGAAGTGACGATAGTGGTGATGATGATAGTTATCATGGTGAAGAATGAATGGAAAACCCTTTTATTTATAACAAACTATTGGGTTGACCTCGAAAATGGAAAATAATATAATATTATTGACCAAATCAAGATCTAACGTTAGAAATACTTTATTATATATTTTGGAGAAGGAAAAGATATTCAAAATGGTTAAATATTTTTATTTAGAAATAATTAATAAATAAAATGATTTATTAATCAGTTCGCGGAGGATTAAGAAAGATATGAAATTGAAATAATTATTAAATAGTGATTTAACAATTATTCCAAAAATAAATTAAAGAATAATAAATAGATAGTGATTTATTTTATTATTCCAAGGTGATTTAGTCAAATGTGACAAGGAATAATGATCAAATAATGATTTAATGGTTATTCCTGGAGAAAATTGAATAAATAATGATTTATTTAATTATTCTCATTGGGTTTCTAATTTTAATGAAAAATAATTTAATAAAGTGGTTTACTAAATCATTTCTTATGGTGAAAGTGGTTCTACTATGGTACAATTCATCCTAGGTGGTGTATTTCGGTCCACCTAGTTAGAAATGGCTAGGTGATCATTTTTTAGGTGATAATAATTGTCTTCTTCTTGTTGAGATCTTTCCAAAAATATAAATTTCATCTCATTCTCAGCTATTGGAACAAAGTGATGTATATTTTATGTTTTTCCCTGTAAGGGCCACATCATCATTTCTACATGCGATGTGGCTAACACATGGTTTCACTTTTCCCATGTAGAACTTATAGTGCCCTACTCTAGTTGACTAACAGTGATACGAAATTAACATTTATTTAGCCCTTAGGCCCACACTTTATTCTTTGAGGACCTTAGGTTGAGGATCCAGACACATGACTCTCTTATTAGTGGTTGTCATGTTTATGTATGTTCTCCATTGATATTATGATGAATATAACATTAATGGTTATGTATGTTATCTATTTGTATTATGATGATTGTAATATTAATGGTTATGCATGTCCTCCATTGATATTATGATGATTGTATCATAAATAGTTATGTTTGGTCTCTACTGAATTTATGATGATGATAAGAGTAAAGGATATGTATGCTCTCTATTGATATTATGATGATGATAGCTTTGATGGATAGGTATGTTTTCTATAGATGTTACGATAATGATAGCTTTGATGGATATGTATGTTTCCATTTATATTATGATGATGATAGCCATGATGGATGTGTCCCTATGTTAGCTACTTACATTAGTTCTGATTCACAATGAATAATGATGCGAATGACTAGGTGATGTTGATGACACTATTATGACAATGACTAACACTAAGAAACCTTGTTATTGATGATTATTGAGTATGGTAGGAAACCACCAGAGGCACTCGCATATAATGAGCTTACGACACCTGGTTTGATGAAAATTAATATTTTGTCTTTGAAATTCTAAGTCAATTTGAACATGCTATATGTGTATATCTATATTCTAATGGTGTGTTAGTGGTTGCATGCAGAGATTAGTTGCTTGGCCGAATGACTCACATATGGGTGATGGGGTTGTACAATTGGATGGAACTACATAGGAGGGGTGGGACAGTGTCCCTGATCTCACCCACTAGCACTCTTGCCGTGACTTGGGTTGGAAAGGTTCAAATACCTTAGACTTGAAGATCATGATGTCATGGGGGCAGGTCCCAAAGTTGGGTTTCTCATAAAGATTTTATTGGAGGCGCGCATCAAGGTGAATTCCTTTATGCCTGACACCATCAATCTCACTATAGAAGGCAACATAAGAGATGATAGTGGTCTCTGTTGTTGCACCTATACTTTCCCCTCGTAGCCACTGAATGCTTGAAGGGCAACTAGCGTGTCACCCTTGGAACTTCAAGGGAATTTCTTGAAGGGCACGACCAACTTGGAACCCTTGGCATCACAAATAAACTGTTAGGCATGACACCTTTGGAACTTCAAGGGAAGTTCTTAAAGGGCACGACCAAACTTGGTACCCTTGGAATCATTAAAAATAAATAAATTAATAAATATAATCAAGATATGAAAACCATGTAAATTCACATCAAGTGGTAAATGATGTTAGAACTGAGGTAATTAAATCAAGAATAAAACTTGGGTTAAGGGGATCATAGGAAGAAATAAAATATTTTACCTTAAAAACTCTACCCTTCCCATGTTGGAAAATATTAGGTAAATAATGTAACTTAATTAGGTAAAAATGGGAAAGAGGGACATAAATGTAAATATAAATATTAATCCTAAAATAGTTAAATATAATTAAGAGAAGAGGGTGTTGAATTAAAATAAGATTAATAAATTAAATTTTAGAGAAATTTAGAGAACCTCCATGTGGCAACAACCAACAAAATAATATCCATCTAAGAGGCAACTTGAGTTAAATTAGGGAGTAGATAGGGGATCAAGTCTATGACTTATCAATTGACTTTAGTAATGAACACAAATTAAGGACCAAAAAAGGGGGATCGAGAGACAACTATGAGAAGAAATAGGAGTATTGTTGAGGTGAGGAAAAATATTATTTTAAAATTAAAATTTAAGTAAACAATTTTGGATATCCTTGATGAGACAGTGACACATAGGCGGGTGAATAATCAAACTAATGGATTAATAAAAATAATTAATTATGCATGAAATTCCAAGTGTCACCTATGAGGACTCCTATAAAATAATGGGCAGGTCATGGGAGAAAGGACTTTTCTTTACCCTATTGTTGGATGGATGAGACTATGTCAGAGTAGTGACTATGAGCTATAGTGAGTTTGGTGAGGTAGAGGACTTTAGAGAGGGAACTCTTGAGCCACTACTCTGATCTCCTCTACAAATTAATGCATTTCATCCATTGTACAACCCCATTGCAGCTCGGGGGTCCGTGGGGAAGGAGAGTACCCAAGGAGTAGGTTGGGAGGTCAACCGGTGGGTCATTGCATTCAGATTAAGCACGTCAACATTCACACTTGGAGGCAACCCGAAACAAAGGAGGGAAAGTAGCGGCAAGTCAAGATTGAATCTCATCTCCTGGTGAATGATACCTATGTTATTATAATATTCTTTTATATGACTTCATTATGGCTTTAGTTAATAACATGTAAATTAGATGATATGTCCAATGCAGTAAAATTTAGGGATGTTTTATATAGTTCTTAATAATTTTTTAGTTCCCAAGGCTATTTTCTTATGGTTGTATTTTTAGTTTAAAAATATAAGAAATTAAAGGGTTGGTCCCTACAGCACTCCTGCACTAGTCCATGTCTACAGCCTAGCTATCATATTGGTCTAGACTTGCTAATCAGGGACTTTACACCCATGCACTTCCAAAATATTACGGTGCTCTCATATGCCAATATATTAAAGGCCTATGATTTCGAGATGGAAATATGGTTTTGCACCTATATGGCCAGTATACATAGCCTTTCCAATATGTCAATAGCCTTGGTAGCTAATACGGTTAATATGGTCGAGATGCCAATATAGGCATAGACCCCCAGATCCACTAATATGTTGATATATTTTTATTTTAATTCAAAATACGATGGGCTTGGAAAAATGTTATAATGGGAAAACCCCCAAAAAACACTAATAATCTTAGGCCTATGAAAAACTACACTTTCCACCTCATTAGTCTTATACCCAATCACAACCTACCATATGGAAAAGGCCAACATGTTAAGTTCACATGGCCTGACTGACATGTATATCAAGATATCAATATATTGGTAGGTTTTCAAGGACATAGTACTCTTGAAACCCCATGATATGCTAATATCTTGATATGACAACTTGGCATGCCAAATTGATCATAGATAGCCAATCACCACATGATATGTAGCTTGTGCTAATGTGTCCATTGTCACTTGTAAATACTAACATGTGCCATGTTTCACTCATATTCGTGCAATAGGGGTGTCAAAAGGCTATATCTGGGTGTCATCTATTATCCTCATGGAAATTCCACATCATCAATCATCATGCCATCATCCCTCCAGGAGCTTGACGCTCTGATACTCTGATATCCTGACATCATTAGTTAACATCGATGGTAAATGGGAATAGCACCATCATTTGAGCATTTGTTTTCCTAGTCGTACAATATCAAGGAATTTCCCCACAATGTGTATTTCTAAACCTTTGAGGCTTGATGTCGTGGTAAGAACCATTTTGCAACAAGATCTTGGTCCCAACTCCCATCAGTCCATGTGACCAAGGGATAATGTAGGCCCCCCCAAAATCCAACATTCTAAAGAAATGAGAGGATTGTGCCCAGTTCCTTTCTAATCTCTTCATTTTATTCTCAGGTCAAAAAAAGGCTTTCTACCTTTAACCTGGTCGACTTCAACTTGACATATCCAATATAGTCAAAGCCTAAAGCTCCCATCCAACATGTAATTCTTACTTTTATCATTTTATATGCATAATGATTCAACATGGTGGAACTTTTAAACATGAAATAAATGTTTATTCACACACATCATGTATAAGTTAAGGCTAAAGTATCAATGCAAGAAGGCATAATACACCATAATCATAGACAAAAAATGTAATGAATTCCATTTGCATACAACATTCAAACTCATAAAAGGAATGAAAATCAATAGCTAAGCAAATGATTTAAAGTACTTAACTCTCTATTCCAACTCATTTCAACATAACATTCGACATGACAATTAATAACAACTTCATCCCATGAATATATACATAGTAAATCTGACACAAAATCTAAACAGAAAACCTTGAACAATATTAATATTTCATATGAAAGGAAGGCAAAGACACTTTTCTATTCCACTTAATTCTATTGGAAATTGAAGAAGGGATTAACACTCTCCTCCTAACTGTATGTAGAGCTACACTACAAATTTCATACAATTGGCCACCGTTGAGCTGGATCCAATGTACGAAGGATGCTTCACTCAAGGTTTTACACCAAAGGTCAATTTTGGGATAGATAACAAAGACCAATGTCCTTCATTGACTAGGAAATAGGGGTTCAACCTGCCAAGCACTAAGTTTGGGCTAAATATGTAGAAAAATATGGCCACTGAGGGCCTACACAACATAGACGAAGAACTTGACCCCTTCACCACTCCATATGGTTCCCTTTATGATGCTCCCTCTATCTAGTGCTTCACATGCACCAAAGCAATCAAAGGGTTCAAGTTCTTCTTGGTCTACCCAACTCAGGAGGAGGGCTCTCTCATTGGTTTCCTTAACTATCACAACTCAATTTTGGACTCTAAGCTCTAGTTTCTAATAAAAGTTTTATAGGTTTGCAAGGTTACAAATCTTTGGTTCGCTACTTCACAAGGTTTTTGAGATTCAAATACACATCATTACAGTCTCTGTCTTTAATCACTATAAACCTCCTCCTTCGACTTCCAAACCTCACTCATCCACTTCATTCTCCCTATGGCCGCTAGCTTATGTAAGAGAGATCTAGAGTCCCCTTCTCAGGGTGTGGATTCAACCCGAGTTGCCTTGAGGTACACAACCCATGCCTAGCGGCTCTAGTACCTCCTCCTCCATTCCTTGTAACTGCTTATGGAAGTTAGTAGCTTAACATGAATGTCACGGGTTAGAACATTAAATTAAGGGAAGATAAGAAACTTTGCAATCTCCTTCACATGCTTCCTAAGAAAGCTATCCTCCTAGACATCGAGATTTGTATAGGAATGTCCTTCTTCTTCAATTTTACCATTTTTATAATTAAATCAAAATGAATATTTACATCAAATAGTATTCACAATAAATACATGTTGGCTCTCCAAAATTATCATCCTTCAATTAAATTATAAAACTTGGAGATTAGAAAGAGGGATGTTACAAGGGCGTTGTGGAAGAGAAGACAAAAAGGAGTGTGCTTATAGCCTAGTGAGGAATGGTGGTAGTCGATGGTTGAGGGTATATGTTTGGGGAAACATATTGATGATGAACCTAAGTCTTTGAGAAATATAACATGGTAGTTGGATGAAATGATCTATAATAGGATCATGGACATCCTCAATAATATCTACTTAATAAATGGTTTTGGATATTTTGGCATAGACTGTAACTAGCTCATTATTATTTTATGAATTAAATAGTATTTAATAGATGATTCTAAATGCATAATATTATATACACTATCTATGGATAAACCATTATGCATTTGTGCCTCAAACATTGAGTTATAGGTCCTAGAAGTCAATGTTACACCATTCATAACTAAATCTTTTTATAACCTATAAAATATTTTCAAGTTACGATTTTTGAATAATCATAAGTACAAATAGAAATAGACACTCTTGAGTTCACAATAGTTCACAATAGTTCACATACACTAGCTTTGTTTGGAAATACAAACTAAAATGAAGAGATAAGTCTTTATGAACAAAGTCACCATGTGACTAGCTCATCTCTAGATTAGTACTAGGGGTAGAAATTAAAGATCCTTATTGCAATTATTTAGAGGACACACGATCTTGAGAACCTTTTTGGAATACAACTTAACCAATCTCAATGCAACTTATAAACTTGGATTTTAGTAATGAAATCAAAGTTTGTCCTTGCTATATTGAAAGGATAGGACCCTAAACATGAAAATCAAAAGAGTGTGTTGGAAAGTGGCTCACAAAGCCCATTTGTAACCTCATATTGTAGACCATTGAAGGCCAGTGGATGAGATAAAGAATTGGATGCAATTTCTAATGTGGTACATGACTTGTCTCAAATTCAACAAGGTTATTCCCATGTATCAACTATTTTTTCATGATACTGTGACCTTAGTAGCACTTCTATGGGACCAGATAACCACAGTAGGGGCACTTATAGAAGTGAAAAATCACACGATCACATTCATTTTTTTAGCATTAGGTAAAATTAGATCAATTAAAAACTGTCTAGAAGCGCATCTTCATCCGAGTGAGAATGCATAATGAGGAATATTGTGATAGAAGTTCTGGATCACGATGCATCCCATAAGCTTGATCTCTATCTTATAAATTACATGTTGAATCCTACAATATCTCATTCTTTATCCTATAAATAGAAGTAATAATGAATGAAGACAACAATAAAAAGAAAAAGTGCTAAAAAGAGTAGTTAAATACTAGTAGTTGGAGAGTTCACTGGTGGAAATGCTTCAACAATGCCCTAGAACAAATATTAGAACCCACTACTCAAGGCATGAACAAATATCAACCAATGACACACTAGATGTGCCTTTGTCACAAGTAAGCAAGGTAACCAATCCAAAGAATCTGGGCCATCATGTGGCTATCATGCATAACATGACTACTTGTCTTCCTTTAGTTAGCTAATGATTTTCTCAATATTTACATGTTTTATTTGGGAACCAAAATCAGAGTCATGATTAGAATATTGGGAAAAATGTTGTCATTGATGTCAAAGACCGTGGTATATGGATAATATCTTTGGATAAATGTTATCCTTAAGAGATCAACTTAGATGCTTCTGGAGATGGCATAGTTGGATAGGCCTAAATAAGACCTTTTCAATGGTACATGTTAGCAACAAAATCTCCCAAAGGATCAAAAGTTATGGCAAGTCAAAATTTGTTAGGGTTCCATGGGTCTCATGTTTCCACTAGTGACACCATCGTGCCTCAAAATCTTGGCTGGTGGTTAGGCCATGGTGGAAATGGTCTTGCAGTCTCAAGGTTGACAAAGACCGAGATATGGAGAATTTCCTCTCAAATGACAAAGAATTTCATGACAAGGAATGACAAGGTTTATGCAACTTATTATGTTGGAGCACAATGAATATTCACATCCACCCCAAGAGTATAATGGTTGGAGGAAGTTTTAAGCGTGGCATTTGATCAGGGTGTTAGAGATGGAGACGAAGTTATTCACAAGAATTAGCGTTTAATGTTAAAATCTCGTCTATGCCATTTTCAAATTAACAAAGGTAAACAATAAAAAACACAAACCTTGGGACTCCTTCTATACTACTGACATGGTGCAAGGCCAATAGCTAACAGAGATAATGTGGTGCACACATGGTAGATGAAATGGCATGTTAACATTAGCATGATGTCAACAGATGACGTGGTAGTCCGAGTGGAGGACACATGGCATGTTGATTTGGCAATTTCAAGTGGCCAAGTGAGACAAATTTGGTTGACATGTGGCACCACTACTTGAGTGACATGTTGCAGTCTGGTGATGGATAATGACATCATCTCACCTTGGGAGGTCCAAGACAAGGCAATTGTTAAGAACTGGGCACAGTTGATAGACTTTCAAAACAAAAAATTAGCCAACAATTAACAATCCTTCAACATCGAAGTTCATGCTAGAGGAAGTGTGTTTCTAGGAAATTTCTTGTGATAATTGAAAAAATGGCTGTGTTAATAAAATCTTAGTTATAGTATAAATCTCAAGAGAGAGAGAACATATATGTTATTGCACCCCAGGCTAACATGAAAAGTTACAACGGGGTGGAGGTTGCAAGAGACGGGATCCAAGAACAGGTATTTCTCCCAGAACCGTCACTAGACAAGAAAGTCATGCCCCGAAGATTTTGATTTGTAAAGGAATAAGCATTGAGGCAGAGTGTGATAGATTGTTGGTCACAACACTTGGGCACAGGAGTTGGCATAAACTATTAAGATAAGCGCCTTCTTGATGAGGGAACAATTCTAAGTTTGGTCACATGTGTTAAGGCAATCGAACTTAAGGGAACAACACGAATCAAACTTGGCATTTAAGTTTTAATTGCAGAGCACTTTAAACCTATGGTTGCAACACACATCAAGTACGAGTCTTCAATATAGTAGATGGAGTTGGTGGCCTTAGTTATGAGCCCTTATGTCGAGTAGTGTTTTCATCATGAGGTTTCATACTAAAGGATTGTAGACCATATGGAATACAATAAAGGCATTTCTTTGAGTAGTGTAGGTGGTAATTGAATCTATGTTCTGAACAAAGTAAACCATACTAAAACCTGACCACAATTCTAGAAGGAGTAAATGTTGTCGATACTCAGGTTGTTAATGTAGTTGTCTCGAGTCTTATGTGTTATACCAAAGTGATCTCCTAGAGCTGTATATATTGGTAATGGAGACCATGCATGTGTCGAGTGATTGAATAAATGAAGCCATCATGTTGGTCCTGTTGAGGCTTGAAGGATGAGATAGCGAGCCATACTAGAGTTCCTCCTCGATCCATGTGAAATACAATGTTAGTTCTCCTTGAGCTACATGAACGTTGGTGGATTTTTCATTATGAGGAAAGGTATACTTGGTGTAGCAACTGAGTGTATGTGTTGGGTGGGGAGAGTATTGTGAGGCTACTAAAGACAAGGATGATACTAAATACTGGGAGCTAAGAAGTGTTGCGTAGTAGATGAAGAGAAATTGAGTAGATTCCAACTGAGACAGAGAGAGCTCAATAAAGAAAAGGGAGCAACAAAGAGACAAAGTTCTTGTCTCATGTATTTCCAAGTTGTAGAGGTAGGTCAAATTTTTGAGTTTGAAATCCCATGAATGATAGAACTCTTGGTTGTACTAGGTGGGTGCTTGCACTTATTAGAGGTTGGTGTCTCTAGGCAAGTTGGTGTTTGTTCATTTGAGGGGGTTGGGACCTTGTGTGAGTAGATTCTCACAAATAATTGATGTCGTCAAATTTAGTGCTTTTGATTCATATCATAATATAAACCAAGGTTTGGTGGTTTTTCTCCCAAAAAAATTTCTATATTAAATCATTGTGTCCAAATAATTATGTGATTATTGTTTTTCTCATGTATTGTTAACTAATTTACAATTACATACATAAATGCTTAATTTTAAAAAATAATAATAAATTATTAATTCAACCCCTCCTCTCATAAAATCCCTCTAGTCTCTTAAAAGTAATCTCTTAAAAAAAGGGCATTTTGTAACACTATATATGGGCTATGTCCCAATGATTCAAGGTTGGGCATTTTGCGTGGAAGGGAAGTTAAGTTAGTTGTAAAAATTATTTTTGGCTTCATTCTTAATACTGAGAATCCAATTTCTTACCTAATAATTTGCATGAGGATTCTATTTATCTAGAATAGTAGGCTTTTATTTCATAATTTAGATTAATTGCTTTAATTACGTGTTTACATGTTCATTGAACTATTATATGGACATTAATTTATTGTATGATCTATAAAATAGATCTACTTGGTTTAAATTAACGTTTTTCTTTGGTTTCCACATAAAGACTATTTTTTTTAATGGGAATCCAATGAACCCATGTCATGACTTAATTGATTTAAGTTAGGATTGATTGATTAATTAATTAATTAATTAATTAATTAATTAATTAATTAATTATGAATTAAGGTACATTATTAATTAATTAATTTGTAAATATAATATTAATATTAACAAAGTGATATTTAAATTAGTAATATTAATTCATTAATTTATTACTTTAATTATATAATTTTAATTAATTGATTTAATTAATTATATTAATACTTTTAATATTATAAGAAGAAAATTTTCGGTAATAATCACATTAAAAAATATTAGTATGGTTGGATTCTTGTCCTTTTTTTCTTAGTCTTTCTTCTACCTTGAAAGAGTGGTTTGTCAATTTCCTGATTTCCCCTTTTTTTTCCTTGATTTTGGTTCTTCTATTTTCTCCCCTGGTTTATTTCATTCTCCTTTGTTTCCCTTTTCCTTTTTATATTTTATATTTATATATATTATATTTTTATGGATTTTATATTTTATATTCTACCTTTATCTTAGGTATTTATAATTTATCGATTTTCTTAATCTTTGTAATAGAATAAGTTTCCTTCATTTTGATAACTATCCCTAGCTTCTTTTATGAAAAAAGGTTATATATTATCTTCAGCCCATTGCACACACACATAGTATAATTTGACTTATTTCATTATCTAAGAATATTATTTTCTCCTCATTCTTAGTCAAGCCAATTAATTAGTTTGGGATCTAGGATATAATAATATATATATATATTATAATATATAATTATATATATATAATATATATTAATTATACTCATAATTAAAATATTAATTTTCATGTATGGAAGAAAAAGACCAAATAATATCAATATCTATTGATATACATTTGACTTAATTATTTAAATTATGATTAAATTAATTCTTCTCCTATTTTTTGACCTAGTCAAAAGTAGTTGTTTCTTTATAGTCGTTGGAAGTATCTATCTATCTTATTAAACAAAGTCTTTTGGTACATAAACTCTCTATCTATCTATTTAATCTATTGCCATGATCTGATTCTCCATGTTGTCCCGACGATGAACCATACTAGTTGGTTCGAAAGTGCCAATAAATATTCTTTGATGTGATTATTACCCAAAAAATTCTTCTTATAATGTAGATATGGATCAGAAGCCTAAACTCGTTAACTTTAATATTAATTAATACTATGCTATTATTTAATAATAATATTAACCATCAATATTGATATTAATCATCAAATTATTAATTTACTATATTAATTAGTTAATTAAGGAACCAATTAATTAATTGATTGATTTACACTGTTTGTTTGTTTGTTGGTGGTTGGTTAGTTTAGTTAATTAGTTAATGCATTAATATTAATTATTGTTTCATTATTTTTAAATTTAAACATTAATCTTGATATTTATTAATTAAATTATTAATCATTAATTAATTATCTCTATTATGTTAACTAATTCTAATTTATTAATTTTTTGGATTTTTTGTGCACCATTTTTATTTTTTTTATCTATTTATTTACACCTCTTCTCATATCCTCTCTCATCAATATTTCTCCTGATGATGGGTCTTAGTTTGGACTTACATAGAGTTAAAATGAATGCTATGGATAAATCTCTAGAAACCTATTCCTCAAGAATCTATGTCCTCACAGGCTATTCTGTACAAGCATCTGTTCCTTCACATGTGAGATTAGCTACACTTTCATTATTAATTTAGCATAGATTTAATTTAGATTAATTCTTTTCCCTTTCGTAATTAATTTAGATTTCTAAGCTATCATTGTTTAAATCTAGACTAATCCTATTTGCTAAATTAAAACTTTCTTTTACATCCATTTCTTTGTAGAGCCATTGTATTGCGTTTTAATGAATGTGGACTAATTCTACTAGTTGAATTACAGTTCCCCTATGTAATAGTTCATAAGATAATGTTTTATGGATATTTCTAGTTATTCTCATTCTTTCCCTATCATTAAATCTCATTGAAACTAAGTTATAATTTGGTAGACTCAACTATCCCAAATAAGAGTGAGTTTAATTGAGCCTCTCTTCTAGGTTGAGTCCTTTGAATTGCTTGTTACTACATTTTTTCTTGTCAACAAACCACAAATTTAACTAGCTTGATGCAGCTTATGAACTTGATTCTCAGTAATAAAATTAAAAGGACACCCTTGTTATATAAAAAGGTTAGGACCTTTAACATCACAATGAAAAGAATGTGTGCTAGAAGGTGGCTCAAAAATCCCATTTCTACCCTCAAATTGTAAACCATTAAAGGCCATTAGATGAGATCAAGAACTGGATGTAACTACTAATGGGAATTGTTCATCCTATACACACAAGTGTGTGATTGTGGTCTACATATAACTAATCTAGGGCCCAGTGAACCTAGAGGTTTTGGAGACTAGGATGAAGGTGTGTAGAGAATGAATATAGGAAGAGAAGGCTCACATTAATGTTATGGAGTACATGGTTGCATCATTTGGCTATATATAACCAATGATAGGGGAATGGCCAAATTATGGCTAGTAGCTAGATTGAGAGTGGAAATTACTACCAACAAAGGCTTCACAAAAAATGCAAAACATGAATGCATTCAATGTTGTTGACGAAGCACCATAATAAGGTTCAAAACAAAATAAAATGATTAATTTTGTGCACATAGTGTGGGTTAGAATTAGAATGGAATGAGTAGCCATGAATGAGAGGTTTAATAGGCTCTAGGTAAGTGGGTAACAAAACTTTGAGATAGAAAAGAAAATATTAGGGTTAGAGATAGTAAGAAAAGTTTGTAAGAGGCTATAGTCAATGGAGACCATTTTATATGGGAAAGTGGACAGGTCATATGTCGTAGCGAATATGAGTGTTAGGGAAATATTTGTTGCTAAAAAATGTAAACATACCACAATAGGAGTGTTGAACACCTAATCCATTAGGGTTCGTGTGGAAGAATGTGAACTAGCATGGAAGTTCACTAGAAACCCTGGAATATGAAGCCAAGGGTCAGATAAATGTATTAATATGTAAATCTTTGTGAATAAAAATACATCACACAAGTTATCTAAATTCTGTCTATTATTTGTGTGAGTTTAACATGGTACTAGAATAAACATATTCTTACATTGCTAAGTTAGAATAGGCATATTCCTATATTTCTAAGTTAGAGCCACAGTTTGTAGATTTCCTTCACCACTAGTTTTGTGGTTTCTCTTTGCTTGGCACTCCACAAAACCTGCTTAACCTCTCCATTTTTGTTTTTTTGAATAAGTGGCCTGGATGGTAATTCATTAAATGAGTCTGATGAGTTATTCCTTTGCGTCAAGAATCTTAATACATGCAGGTCATAAGAGAAGGTTTGTCTCTATGAGATCTGACACCTGCCACCCACTTTGTCTAACTACATTGCATTAGTTTTGAGGGGCTCAATAGACATTTTGGTATGTATTTTAGGAATTTCTGTGTTAACTAGTCACTTTTTTATGTTCATAAAAACATCCTGCCATTCTGATCCCTACTTCTATGACACCCTAGCATTTCCATTACCATTGTTGCACTTGAATATGTTATATAAAAGTATTAGAACTACAAAAAAAATATGCCAGACCCAATATTTCCATTAAAATGGTTGCACTTGAATCTACTATATAAAAGGGTTAGACCTACAAATAATATGTCATACCTGTCAGGCTTGCATTATTTCAGACCTTTCTTTGCCTACGCATGAGAAACCGGAGGAAAGGCACACTATCTCCTTTTTGAAATCTTAACTCTACGTTTGCTCTCTGCCCAACGTAATTTTTCATTCCTTTGCCTATGCATGAGAAACCAGAGCAAAGGCGCACTATCTCCTTTTTGAAATCTTAACTCTACTTGTGCTCTCTTACCAACGTAATTTTTTTCCTGCCACAGGAAGGAGGAAGGTTGTTAGGTGTCGAAATCACCACAGCTCCAAATATTTATTAATTCACACCATTACATTATAGACCTGCATTTTTCGTAGAGCTCGAGTGGGCCTTGATTCAGGACTTCAGAAGTGTGGCTATTGAACTGGAATTGAAGTCTAGTTGTCATTCTATGGCTAAGGACAATGTATACAAGACTCGCTCCAAAGTCAATATGCATGTGCACAAAATTCTGAGGCTGAGCGATCTGTCAATATGCATGTGCACAAAATTCTCCTCCCATCACCGTCAGATTAAGAAATAACCCTTGAATTCTTTCATATATACAACGAAGCAACTCTTGAACTGTTTCATACATACAATCCAAGAGATGGTATTTCAGGAAACTAATATACAAATTTTGAGGCAATATATGTTAAACATTTGCACTCGAAACTTGACCATGATAGCGTTGCAATATATGTTAAACATTTGAACTCGAAACTTGACCATGATAGCGTTTGTGTATTCGGTGCAACTGTTTGTCTGGAGGTTGTGATACTGAATCATTGGATGTAATTGGATTTAGGTTCATTTTAGAAACCATATAAAAAAAAGCCCACATTGGAAGGAGTTTCAACAATAACATTCTCCACTTCTCATAAGAGGCTTTCGTTGGCTGTCTACTTTTGTATATAGTCTTTCCTATTTTTTTCTAGAGAAATTGGGGATCTTCCGCTTAATTAGCAAGCCCCAAAGATCATTCACAAGCTTGGCAACTGTGAGGTATCTTTGTAACTTTATTGCAGCAATGGGGTACAAGTTTTGGTTAATACGATGAAAACTTTGAGCATTAGTAGTTGTGGACTTCTATCAATTGAATAAACAATTGTGATTGAGTGACAATTGCAGAGTTTTGGCTAATACGATGAAAACTTTAGCATTAGTAGTTGTGGAGTTCTATCAATTGAATAAACAATTGTGATTGAGTGAGAGTGGGAACAAAATATTATAGCCTCTTAATATGAATAATGCTTGCCAACCATGATTTGGTTTTGTTGATCACTCTCAAAATCGTTGCTCAAATGGTTACACTCTCATTTGATGGTGTGAATAGGCCTACAATCATACTTCAAAGAATTCCATAAACTTCGAACTCCAAAAAGAACTCATGATTTGTGTAATACCATTGTGTATTGGTATATTGAGGAGACATCAAATGCATCTTAAATTGTTAGATATAAATTGCATTCACCATATATTTTCCCACATTCCTCTCTCACTATATAGAAAAAGGATACAAGTCTTTGGCTGTCCATTTACAGCAAAGTTGTTGGGAGCAACACTTGTGAGATTCACTTGCTTGATTCACCATAAGGAGCATTTTTTTTCCCTATTTTGTTCCTAAAATGCTACTCAATGTGAAATTACAGTGATCTAGCATTGGAAACTATCTCCCTTTACAAGTGCATTTTTAGTTAAAGTTAACACATGTCTTTTGTTGACTTGAGTTGTTGGAAAATGGCTCGAATTGGTGAAGTATTAGAGTTTCTAAAAACTTTGATACATTCTATTGTTCATGATATAATAAAAATCAGCAAAACCACTCTTGCTGATATTAGAATATGTCTACAACATGCACAAAAAAATATTGAGTTTCTTCAGCTTGAGTCACAACTACAAACAAAGAGTCATCATTATGAGTTGGTTTTTGTCCAGAACAACTCTCTTTTTGAGTTTGAAACAAACTCTCATCAAAAACCAAAAACTAATCAAATCATTGAGGTTGATTCACATCAATTTCTCACTTTAGGAGGTGATCAAAGGTGATTTGCATGAAAATGCAGAAATTCAAGTTGCGCTTTCTAAGCCCATCATCAGAGTTTGGGAAGAACTTATCAGCAATCAAAGTAGAACTTGTCTTGGACATGACAAGGATGTGTCCTGTTACATTGCAGACTATTCTAAACCCATATAGTTTTATAGTGTTGGATTTCTTCAAGATAGTTCATCTTCACTTGTTCCACATCTTGCTCTTCCATAGTCACACCAAATTGTCAGATGCTAGCATTGTAATCGAGTTGGCCATGTGAAAGATACGTGTTTTGATCTTCACCCTTTGTGAGCATTGTGCTAAGCACACTCATCATTCAAGCATAGGTTCCAAACATAAGGCTCCTACAAGAGTGAATATTTATCTTGGATGGATTGCTTCTTGGCAATGTGCTTCAACAACCAAGAAGATATTGTGGTCATGCTTCAGAGTTCATTCTCAAATATTGACACATCTTGCAATTGAGATTTCTTCACCTTTTGTTATGAAACCAACTCATGAAATAGAAGAAAAGATAGGTCAACGACTTGAGAAATAGCCTCTTCCAGAGGAGAACCTCCTTTACATTAGATAAATGAAATTTTCTTGGATGATACAAATGGCAAGACCTTCTTTCTATATATAGGAGTCTAAGAGGTCACAATATAATTAGAGCCTACATAAAAATAATATTGTAAGGGCACAACAATAACAATAGTGGGTTTATATGGGGCAAAACAATAACAATATGGGGAATACATTGACAATAACAATAAGCAATACCAATAATGGGGCTACACTAGTATTATAGGGACCTAACATGCAAAATTTTATGCAGCCAACTCACAAAATAGAAGAAAAGATAGATCAACGACTTGAGAGATAGTCTCTTAGAGGGGGAAACCTCCTTTACATTACATAAATGAACACTTTTTGGATGATACAAATGACAAGACCTCCTTTCTATATATAGGAGTCTAAGGTGTCATAATATAATTAAAGCCTACATAACAATAATATTGTAATGGAACAACAATAACAATAGTGGGTTTCTATGGGGCACAACAATAACAATATGGGGGCTACAGTAACAATAAGGGAACTACACTAGCAATAACAACATAGGGGCTACACTAGTATTATAGGGACCTAACATGCCCCTCTCCTTCAAAAAAAGTGTTTTCCTCAATGCTTGAGTAGTTTTCAATGTTTCTGTATAAAATTCTCATTCTCCCATGTGGAATATTCAACAAGTAATTTCTTCCACTTAATGACATACTCTGAAATTGATTGATTTCGTAGTTGTCGGGTTCTTTTTTTCGTGATAGCTTCAGGCTCCAATATGATTTTTCCTTATTCTTCAAGTTCTAGCAATATTGTTTGAACTGAGAGCTTGTCACGGATAACCTTCTTTAAGCATGAAACATGGAAAACTGGGTGTACTCAAGAAGACGCAGACAACTCCAATTTGTATGTCATAGTTCAAATCGTTTAAAAACCTTGTAAGGACCATAGTGCTTGAGCGATAATTTATTATCCTTCTTAGATTGTTTGAGGGACATTTTTTTATGGTTGTAGCCATAAAAATACCCATTCACATACATCAAAACTTGTTTCACTGCGATGTTGATATTCTCGTTGTTTCATTCAATTCTGTGCCAGAGTGAGGTTATCCTTCAAGAATTGGATAACTTGTTTTTGATGCTTGACGTGATCTTCCATGCTTGAACCTGAGAATTTTCTCTTAAAGATGATGTGACGGTCGGTGGATTATATCCATATAAATGGGGTCATTTTTACTGCAATATGGAAGGAAGTGTTATACCATTATTCAACCAAAGGTAACCACTTGACCCATTATGTTTGTTTATTAGAAACAAAGCAACAAAGATATTCTTCCAAACATTTGTTCAATATCTCAATTTTCTTGGTATATTGAGGATAATAAGATAAGCTATGAACTAATTAAGTACTAAGGAAAGAAAATAATTTCATCCAAATTTTTCTAGTGAAAATGGGATCTCTATCACTTACAATAATATTTGCGTTTCCATGTTGTGTTTGAATTGTTTCCATAAATGCAGTAGCAACTGTATTGGATTTAAAAGGATTGGATAATACAAAAAAATGTGCATACTTGGTAGGTATATCAACTACCGCCATGATGACACTCATTCATTTGGACTTGGGTAAACTTGTGATAAAATCCATTGAGACCTCCTCCCAATGTTGAATTGGAATGGCTAAAGGTTGTAGCATACCCAGAGTCTTAATTGTCTCAAATTTATTTTATTGGAGAACCAAACATTTTGCCACAAACTTCTGAACATTAGATTTAAGGCCATTCCAAAAAAAATCCTTCTTGACCTTGTGGTAAGTTTTAAAAAATCATAAGTACCCTCCTAAGGGGGGTATGTGCAATTCCAAAATAATATTTTGTTTGAGTTGAGAATTATTACATAGATATAAATGATCCATGTACCATAATGAATCACTTTTTCCAGAAGAATGTATTATATGTACTTAGATCTTGTTGCAACTTTTGAATGAGTATCCACACATATTCGTCATTCTTCCATTGATTCCTTGCTACAGTTATCCAATCAGGTTGGATAATAGAAATGACACGGAGCAATGCTTCCACATCTTCATCCTTTCTTGAGAGTGCGTCTGCAACAAAATTTTTCTTCCCTTTTTTGTAGATGATTTCGAAGTCATAACCCAACATCTTTGTGACCCATTTTTGTTTCTCTTCTGAAGATAATATTTGTTCTAAAAAATATTTAAGGCTATCATGATATTATTTTACCTTGAAATGTCTTCCCATTAGGTAAGGTTGTCATTGCTTTAGTGCATGTAGTATTGGCAACATTTTCTTCTCATAAATATGTTTGTATAAATAATTTCCTTTGATTGGACGAATTTCAAAAGCAATGGGTCTTCCTTCTTGCATTAAAACAACACCAATTCCATTTCTTAAAGAATCACATTCCACAAAAAAGGTTTTTGTTAAGTCTGGTGTAGCTAGGACTAGTGTTTGGCACATTTCCTCTTTGAGATGTTCAAATGCCTTAATTGCTTCTAGAGTCCAAGAAAATGCATCTTTCTTCAACAATGTTGTCATAGACGCTACTATTCTCCCATAATTCTTAACAAACATGTAATAATACCCTGTCAACCAGAGAAATCCTCGAAGAAGCTTTAGGGTTGTGGGGATTTTCTATTCCTTAATGGCTTTAATTCTGTTAGGGTCTAACTTAACACCCTTGTGAGATACAATATGACCCAAATATTCCACCTCTTGTACTCCAATGAAATATTTGGAGGTTTTTTCATATAATTGTTTATCCTCCAATAGTTTGAACACCTTGCCAACATGTTGAACATGATCCTTCCAAGACTTGTTTCAGATTAGTATATCATCAAAAAATACTAACACAATTTTTCTAACGAAGGGTTTGAAAATGGAATTCATCAAACCTTGAAATGTGGAAGGTGCATTGATAAGGCAAAAAGGCATGACCAAAAATTCATAATGACCTTCATGAGTTCTGAATTTTGTTTTCGGAATGTCTTTAGTCTTCATTCTAATGTGATGATATCCTGAACGAAGATCTAGCTTGGCGAAGTAAATTTCTCCATGTAATTCATCCAACAATTCATCAATGATAGGAATGGGAAATTTATCTTTAATAGTGAGCTTGTTGATCTCCCTATAATCCAGACACATACACCATGATCCATCCTTCTTGTGTACCAATACTACTGGAGTATAGATAGAACTTTGGCTAGGTTGAATTATATCCATCCTTCTTGTGCACCAATACTACTAGAGTATAGATAGAACTTTGGTTAGATTGAATTATACCAGCCTCTAGCATTTCTGAAACCATACGTTCAATTTCACTCTTTTGGGCATAGGGATGTTTGGAGGAACACTTCATGAAATCAAGTGAATAACATGATCATGATCACACAGAGGTTGTTGTCATTTGGGAGTCTCAAATACCTTTGAATGATTGCCCAAGATTCTTTGGAGATATGGAGAAATGGATGATTTCAATTTTTGAACATATAATGAGCATAATTGTGAAATTATGCGTCGTTGTTCTTTCTTCAAAAGTTTTTTCATGCCATTAGAGTTGATTATATTTCCTAGTTTTCTTGTGATGCCCCTTAATTAAAGTTCATTTCCTTCCCAGGAAAATTTCAAGAAAATTTCTTGAAAATTAAAATTTATCATCCCCAAGGATTGTAACCATTGGACTCCTGATACAAAATCAACACCACCCATTGGAATGGAAATCATTGGACTATTCAATGCATATTTCCCCATTGTTAGATTTATATTATGACACTTTCTTGAGAAATTTATAGTTCCTCCATTTGCAACCATTGCTTGGCACTCTGGTGCTGGATATAGAAAGCAATTCAATTCCTCGACTATCTTACAATGAATAAAATTATGGGGCTACACTGGTATTATAGGGACTTAACATCTTCTCAAATTGTATCTAACAAAAGGGGGATTTATGGTTAGTTAACAAATTCAAAGCCAAATCAAGTGAGCCTGAATCCCAACCTTAACTAGAGCTAGAGTCGGCCATAACTAGATTTAGAGTTGTAGCCAGAGACAAAGTTATGTTCCATGAGCATGTTTTTGGTTGGTAGCCTACCTTAAACCACTACCAATAGAATACTTTTGTTTCTATTAAATCAGGTTATGGTAAACTATAAACCAACATTAGGGAGCACTTCCACTAGCGGAAGACTTCAACTTCTAGCTATATTTGGAATTGGTCTAGAAATTGCTTTCAACTTTAGTTCCAAAGTTGGTGGTTAGCCTTAAACCACCACTGGTAGAGACCTCGAGTTCTCCCACCTCTTTTGGTTTGTGGTATTCCCTAAAAACCATATTTTTAGAGAGCACATTCAACCATTGGCTTCCTGCATGTACTTTTTTATTTCATATCTCTTCTTAGACTCATATACACCTCTTTGGATTAAGAGGGGAAATTTTGGACACCAAATCCTTTAGGGTTGGTTTAGATGAATGTGAACTATCACGAAAGTCCAAGGGACACCTTGGAATATGAAACCAAGGGTTAGACAAATATATTAATATGTACATCCTTGTGAATATAAATGCATCACAGGTTATCTAAATTCTATCTATCATTTGTGTGAGTTTAACAAGGTGCTCAAAGGGGAAATCTCATGAACTATGGAAGTTGTGATATTGTTCCAAGAAGAGCCACTTCTATGAGAATTGTTGTCTATAGATAAATCATTATGCTAACATAATTATTTATATGCTAATAAAATGGAAAAGTGATTACATAGTGGTGAATATTATACAATGTTGAGGAAAATCTATGAATAAATGTTGTCTCCAAATGATGTGAAATGATTTGTAGCTTAAGAAAGGAAGTGGAATGTTGAAAAGGGAAAAAAATTTATAATATAGAATATTGTGGTTGGAAATAAGAGCTGTGTGGGATGGAAAACCTCTAAGGAATCATATCCCTTGATAGATAATGTGTGGGGTTAGATTTTAGACCTCTAAGGAACCTAGATCAATGGGTTTTGAATGGGTGTAAGACAAAAAGAATTGTAGCTTTGAATGCCAAAAGAAGTTGAGGTGGAGTGTTAGGCCTCAAAAGGAACCTAATGTGGTAAGG
The DNA here is from genome assembly GCA_000404065.3 of Pinus taeda. NCBI lineage: Eukaryota > Viridiplantae > Streptophyta > Pinopsida > Pinales > Pinaceae > Pinus > Pinus taeda. The sequence continues at coordinate 30,734 of APFE030642486.1, read as the reverse complement.
GATTTTGGTGGGCTCAAAGCCAAAATCAAGTAGATTCATGAGAGAGAGTTTTTGGGGTGGGAGGGTGGATCTCCAAGGAACCCAAGTTACTGCCAAAAAAAGGATGTTCTTAGGTGGGAGTTGAACCAAAGAGAAGTAAAATGACTAATAAGAGTAGTAGAGATGGAGGGATGAACCTCAAGGTAACCTAGGGTTGTATAAATTTTAGGTGGGCACTGATCTAAGAGCCAAAAATCAATGGGGCTAGAGGGACATGCCTCAGGGTAAATATATGGTTGTATGAATTCAAGGTCAACATGAAGCCAAAGGAACCAGAATAAAGTGAAAATAAAGCATGGATCGTAGAACTTGATACAAAATGATGAGGTTCAATGAACCTCACATTTGAAACACTAAAATTGTAAAGAAAAACCCAAATAATAAGCTCCAAATAATAGTTCCATATATTTATTGCTTAGAGAAATGCCTTTATACAAATTCCTATATAAGCTTATTCTTGACATAGTCAACAATTATAACTATTTTCCAAGGAAAAATCATATTTACTAACTCATTAAAACAAAACTACATGATATTCAAAGGTTTATGTGCAACTATTTATACATGCTACTTAGCAAACACTCTTGGAAAAGAGCATTCAATATGGTGGAGAGGACAACATCCCTATCATCATTGAAGGCCCTCACAAATTTTGGGAGACAATAAGTGGGGAAAATTAAAATTCATTACCATAGATTTTGTTGTTTTGATAACTCACCTTCTATTTGTAGATGATGCTATATAGTATTTGGTGTAGGGTTTGTTAGAGAGGCATAATGTTTGAAAAGTGATTTGAACCTATTTGGTGTTGCAATATGCATAGAAGTAAATATTTAAAAATTTAAAATTCTACCATTTTTTAATATATTGAATGAGAGATTTGAAAGAGCAACCAATCGAGTTCTCCCATTTCAGTTTCAACCTTTCTAAAAAGGAATGGAATAATGATTATGTGTATAGTTGTCGAGCACTAAATATATAAAAATGTTAAAAAAGAATCACCAAATAGTGTACTGCATTGCTATATTTAGGTGGTTGATCAACCTTAGTCAAAATTATGCTATAGGTAAAACCAATATATTGACATTCCTTAGCATCTACAATAATTAGTATATGAAGAAAGGTAAGAAAAAATGTTTTCATTTTCTATGGAAGGGAAAGAAAATAAAATGGACTCCCACATGTAAAATGAAAAACCTAGGCTTTCTAATCCTAAATCCATAATGGGTTAGGGATTAAAGAATATACGTCAATCTGGGAAATATCTGTTCGCAAAGATCCTTTGAAGGTTTATCAAACATCTAAGTCTATGCAAAATTGTAATTAAAGACTAGTATATTCACCCCCTTTGATTTAAAGATGGTATTTGAGCTAGGATAAAACATGTTGTAGAGGACTCCATTGTATGGAAAACCCTAACCTTGATAGGAAATGACTTTCTTGGAAAGACTTTCCTTCTGATAGGCAATGCCTTGCTTGGAAAGTAAGAAATTACCAAAATTTCTGAATAGGGGAGGATCCTTGTGTACGTAGAAATAAGGAACATAAATTCTTTGATTTTTAGTTAGAATCCTTAGATTCAAAGGGATAGTGACCATGGTAGATGCATTGCTAACCAAATACAAAACCCTTTGAAATCAAGGATGGAGAAAGGAAAGAGATTTAGAATTGGATAGAAATATGGAAGATAAATGAGTCATTAGTATGTTCATGATTCATTCAATTCAACTAAGGGATCTAGAGGATGAATTAATGTGGTCTCATAGTTGCACAAGGGTATACATATAAATTTCTAGTAGATACAAATCAATGTTTTTAGCAAAGTATCAAGGGGATTGTTGGTGGTGGAAACCAATTTGGAAAGTACAATGTGCTTTGAATGGTAATTTTTTCATTTGGATAGAATTTGGTAAAAAAGCTCCTAATTTGGATATTTTGCAAAGAAGGACTTAAGAGGACAATGGTACTACATCTTATGTAAATTAAATGATGAATCATTTGAGTACATTATTATGGATATTTTATTTTATAAAGAAGTACAAAAAGAGACTTCAACTTTGGTTGGTAATATGGGTTCTTGGGATGGGCCTTCTTCAATGGAGAGCTATAAAAGTGGACGGAGGACCTAATTTTGGAAAACCATAAAGCTCTCCTGATAATAGTTTCTCAAGAACTATGGATGAAAATAAACTGTACTTTTCTTGATAACTTGTCCTATCCAACTCTAGAGGTTCATTATAAAATTAGCTATTCATATAAGGGTATTCAACATGCTCCTAGGTATTTATATCCAAGGAAAATACATAACCGAGAGGTAGATTAATCCAAACCTTAGGGGATGTTTAATGGGGATTGATTCGTAAGCTGTCGTGGATATTCCACTTGACAGTTCATCACAATAGATCTAATAATAATATATTAAAATTATGAATTTCTACATTATTACAATTTTATTAAAATGCTAAATTTGTAAATTTAATTGTAATTAGTGTGTGCATGTGAATGTAAATTATGCATAAAAGTATAAAATGACAAAATAAGCTCACATACACACACATAAGACACAATATATTCTTTTGGAAACTCTTTTGGGAGAAAATCCAACTAGAAGGTGAGGTCGCTTCGCTCTCTTTCTCTGTTTGGAAAATAAGGTTGCAAGTACAAAGAAGTAATGCTTGTGGCCCATGCACTGCTATAGTGCACAAATTATCTTTGTGTGCTCTACCACCTATCTCTTCTGGCTATTTTTTCTCATCTATGGAAAAAAAAATGCTCTCGAAAGAATGGAATGTCTCTTCCTCCTAGTGGCCTAGTTATAACACAACCTAATAACTTACTAGTGGTTAAGTTTTGACTACATCAACTCTTAACTAGAGTTACAATATAGACTCTTCTAGATTATTTTACATCAAAAACACATTGTTGGACCATTTTCTATGAATAATGGGCGTTGATGCAACATCCTCTTGAACCATGGTGGTGAAAACAGGAAGCTCAACTTCTGAGTGGCATAACTTTTGCATACAGATTCCAATTGATGCACTTCTTGCATCGTTTGAAAGATCTTTGTTTGTAGAACATCATGAAAAGGTGTGCTCTAAAAGAGAAAAAATTTACCCCCAAAAAATGTTGTTTGATGCCTCAAAATGCTCCTGGAAGGTTTCCGACCCCGTTTTGCCAAATTGGGTCTCGTTGTTAAAAGTGGTCCTGTGAGATGATTCCTCCACTTTTCCCACTTTGAATGCATCGAGACGGATGACAAGCATTATAATGATCCAATCCAAATCAGGGATAGGCAAAGTAATATAGGGTTAAGTGGAGCTAGAGGATTTGGATGTCTCTCTTCTAATCTCACTTCCTCATTTAAGGTAATATGGGCATTGGTTACAATAATTGCATAAAAATGCATGCCATAAAACTTTTTCTAAAATTCTCTATTGAGAGGAATGCAAAGAAGCTTGAAGTATTCAGGGATTTAAAGTTAGTTATAGAGAGTCAAGGGCACCTTAAGACATAAAGACTTAGTTTTAGGCTCACATTTTCATCAAATCATGGTAGAAATAGGCTAGTTCTGTGAAATTGCTTTCCAACATGTCTATAAAGAACACAATTTGAGAGCTACTGAGCTCTCAAAAGGTATTGTTCTTTGTCAAAATAGAGTACATTTTCTAAAAGAATACAGGGTGGAAGGATATTTGCTTCTTTGATTTAGTTTATACTTAATTATTACTTGATATATGTTGTATTCCTTAATATTTATTGTTATTCATCTAAAAACTACTTTTTTATTTTGATAGAGCTACTGGACCCTATTTTGATATATATGTATGACCATGTTTCAGGTATTAAATTGGAATAGGCCTATGTTATGGCAATATATCATCTTGTTAGTTGTGCTTTAATATTTATTGAATGCAACATTTTCTTACATGACCAAAAAATAAACTTGACTCTTTTCTTTGGAAATAAAAAATGAGAAAGATTTTCGTGGATGCTTTTTCCATTCGTCTTTAATTTTTTTGGGTCACTATGCATTTCACTATTGTTGTAATAGATATATAGGTGGATGAATATTGAGTGGTAAATTAAGATGACATCATGTTTAAACATGGTGATTTTGAATTGTATTAATGTTATCTTTAATATGTATATGTATATATTTATTTTAATTAAATGAAATTTTCAAAATTCAATATTGAACATCATCTCTCCACTTATACTATACAAATGAAAAAAAAAAAAAAATAACTAACTCAACCACACAAATTTGGTTTGCTACTATATTTTTTTAATATTTAGAAACACTATGTTAAAAACAAATCAATTTTTTTAACATAATAATTTTTTATATTAAAAAAAACATTTAATCATTAATATTTTATTTCATTATTAATTTATTAAAATATATATTATTTTTAATTTAATAAATACATAACCTACGAGAACCCTAAGAAAAAGTATAATGGAGATAAAATAACATAGTCTAACCATAAAATCCATAAAATCCAACCTAGTATTCAATGCACGTTTTGAGGACCACATTTTGGGTCCACTAGTGTTATCAACTCATGAAAATTGCGTGGATGGAGGAGCACCATGTGAACAACTCATTTTTAATGTTTGGGGACCATGTGAACACGTTGTTCATAGGGGAGCGTTCACAACGATGGTTGGCTTCAAACATGAGTGCGGGAGGATAATTTCGATTATGATTGTTTTTTTCTTTTTAACATTT
>APFE030642486.1:22500-23590 GCA_000404065.3 Pinus taeda | reverse complement strand
GGTAGGAGAAGAAAACTAATTATAAGGCAACACACAGATAAACTATGTATATATGATTTATTTTGGAAATTCCTAACTATGAAAAATCTATCTAGCAATAGATTTATTATTATTCTTGATTTAAATGTAGCCAAACAAGCTAACACCATGACCCTAACCAAGTGAACCTTTCACTTAACTCTGACAAACTGGAATGGAGAATTCATGAGCCTTTTTAAGACTTTAATTACATGTAATACCAATGGCTTAATACCATGGGTCACCAAAACTACCACAGTTGACCTAACAATCTTGAATCCTTGATGGAGACAAGCTTACCTAACAACCCCCCCGTTTAAACTTGATTGGGGAAATTCTTTGAATCTAGTCTAAAAACCCACATGCTCCCCCCTTATCACCTAGGTCTATGTCTAAACTTTATAAGGAAGGGTACACATGCCTAACTTGGTCTTACAACCATATTCCCATCTTTGGTTTTTCTCTTCCCGACACTTATGCCACCATTATGTTGCTTTGCCACACCCAGTGCTTTCCTTTCCAAATCTATATTTTTTGGATGCGTCTCACCCTTTTGGATCTCTACTTCCTCTTAGGAAATCTCCATAGATACACTCTCTTCCACAAAGGACTAATAATGGATGCACACATGCTATTCAAATCCCAATCGAAATTCTCTCTGTCCACTTTGACTTCAACATACAGTGTAACATCATTTGCAACTACTACCTCTTTCTTCAGGTTTGTCATCCCTCAGCTCCAATTGTTAGAGATAAAAAATACAAGAGAAATAAATGATAATGAATCATACATATCAATAACACACATAAACCATCCACACCATGCTTTATTATGGAAAACCCCAAACAAAGAAAAAACAACTTGATAATATATCCATTATCTTTTGGCTTAAATGTAGCCAAAGTAGATTAACATTGTGCCCCAGTCCAACTGAGCCTTCCACATGCTTAACTATCGTACATTACAATGGAGAATCCCTAAGCCTTATTAAGGATTAAGCTACATGTAGTACCATAGACTCAATACCACAAGTCACCAATATCAGGTGTCGAAAACCACCACTATTGACCTA
>APFE030642486.1:0-17500 GCA_000404065.3 Pinus taeda | reverse complement strand
CCTTGACTACCATTGATGGTTATGGCATCTCTTTTCATGCTAATGGACATCAACTCTGCCTATATCATTAACCAATTACACGAGATTCTTTCTACCACCAGATAAGCAATGATTCCAATTTTCAAATTGTAGCTGATTGGGGAGGTAACCCCGCAACTACATCTAGCTAAAAAAAAATCAAAACTCCTTTCATTTTGTACATAATGTATATATTTTCATGAAATTTATGTTTCATAATAAATAAAAATAAAAATAATAATAATAATGAAATAGGGGAAAGGGTTGGTATTCCTTTTATCATATTTGTTTTTCTTTCATTGTTGTTCCCTTAGTTGCAACGACTGTTCCCTTTTATCGCATTTGTTATTCCTTTGGTCGTAGTTGTTGTTCCTTCACTATTGTTCCCTTATTTGCAACCGGTGTTCCCTTTCATCACAGCTAGTTATTCCCTTTTGTCATAGTTGTTGTTCCTTTGGTCGCAATTGTTGTTCCTTCACTATTGTTCCCTTAGTTACAGTCATTGTTCCCTTTCATCACAGCTTGTTGTTCCCTTTTATCACAATTGTTGTCTGCTTGGTAGTAGTTTTTGTTCCCTTTGGACACAACTGTTGTTTCTTTAAGTCACAATTGTTGTTCCCTTATGATTGTTATTTTCTTAGTTGTAACCATTTTTTTCTGTGAAATTTTTCGGATTTTCAAGAACTTTTCTGATATCATGGTGACACGTCATCCCAATGACTACCATAAGAGAATATTTTACTTTTCTCAACTTCATCAAAACTTAACAATCCTAATATTATAAATACATAAATTGTTCACAATATATCTCTTCAATTACCACCAAAGGAGTTTTTATTTTTTCTTCCTTATAGCCCTGTGATCTCCTTGACAAGTAAAATTTTGGGAAGAAAATAGCAAACAAAAAAGATACTTATTACAATGTTTTTTATGCCATCCCTAACTCTTAAAGTGTTGATGAGCCACCCCATTCACTAATCTATTATCATAACAAAATGGGAAAACTACAAATAACTCAAATTAAAGAAGAAATTTGCACCAAAAAGATAGGAGGTCTCATCATGAGCCAACCTACCATGATTGTAGGACTTAATAAGGTAAAATTACCATTCCTGCCACCAAGCCAGGGTAATGGCCTTCACAAGAGGTCACGTCACAAGTCAGCGTGTTCATCTCACTAAGATATAAAGAAGGACATTGTTGATAGCTCATCACCATGCTAGAACAATGGCCTCTTTTTTATAATAAGAAAATTAAGTTATGAATTATTTTTAGTAAAATGGGATATTAACATATCAACAAGGTAAAAAGAAACTCGGTCGAGGGTATGGACGCCTGCTGGTAGAAGAGGTCATGCATGTGGTATTGGAGTATATCTGAAATCACCTTATAAACACTTTGTTATCCTGATTTCCCTTTCCAATAATAAAGGAGGATCATGGACCATTATGGAAATTTATTACATCAAAAAGGTGGTAATGTCGAGTATGTGTGAACAATCATTTATTCTAAATTTAATTTATCAGGAATGCAATTCTAAAAATTTGCCAAGTCTATCTTTAACTTCTTTCTTTTGGTAATCTTTTGGTGTGAATCAGTCTTAGCCATGATTGGAGCTTTAATTCTATCCCCATGCTTTGATTATTGCAAATATTTAGTCACGTCAGCGCATCTCAGCATTCAATGCACCCTATAATCACGTCACATGTATCCATTGTTATTTTCATGTTTTGATGGTCGTCCATTATGGCATTTAATTTGTTTCTATCTGGTTAATTATGTCCATTGTCCACCACATGATCGAAGGTCGTGGTCAACCTTTAATTTCATTAGGGGGGTGAAGAACCACACATATGATAATATGTTTAAACCATCCTATTAACTATGTTTTGTATGTATTAACTCTTGTATTCATTGAACTCTTCCGTTACTTATAATTGATGAACATTGTTACTCCTTGCACTTGTTACCTATGAAACTTTGTTGAAAGAAACTCCAAATCACTCCCTAAGAAATAATTCGAGATGGGTGGTCATTCAGTTCACAACGAACCATTCCAATTGAGAGTTTCCGAACAGACACTTAGTATTTTGGATCAGGTGGGTTGGATAGAATATTTTTTTCAATTGCATTTCTCTGGAATTCACACAAAATTTAAGCAATGGGATAATCACATTTAAGGGAAATCAAGTGCAGGTCAATGTAGCAATCCTATCAAAAGTCACAAGCCTTCCTATGGAAGGCGAAAAGTGAGTTGACAAACATACTCCTTTACAGAGCGCAACATTTTTGTTCATATACCCCAGAGAATAATTGATTAATAAAGGTAAGAGGTATAACCCTATTCATTTCTAGAACCCTATAAGGAAATGGTAGGAGTTGTGCAAAGATATATCACCTGTGACGGCTGATACGACATGGTCAAACCTCGACACTTGAAGTTGATGGCAACACTAAAGTAAAAGGTAACTCTAAAATTGCCTTACTTTTTTAATTCATTTATGCATGAAACTGATGTAAGATTTAATAAGTCCAAAGACCAAGCTTCAATGGTAAGCCACCATAGTCTCATAAAACTAATAGTTGTCAAAGAACTGAGCCGAGTGCACCTAAGTTGGGAAGAATTTGTGATAAACTCTGAGATCCCACTGGAAATTGGAATACCTACTGAAAAACTTGATCTGCCAGTAGAGAATGAGGAGGCCAACATGGCAGGGGAAGAAAATACACACGAAAAATCCCAAACCTCAGCTTCGCAATAACTAACTAGGGCAGAAAAGAGAGTGGCTTCCCTTCTGGTCTCTTTAGTAGCCAAGACAGTGAGTCCCACAGATCCTATTGTACAACTGAAAGAAGAAAGTGAATCCCAAAGACTTCTTGACATACAAGAAACTCACCAAGAAAGTTTTCCCCAAGCACATGAAATGGAAATAGCCCAAGTATTGAAAGGAATAGGAACCCTTTTAAGTTCTGTAAATTTCAAGGAAGTCGTAGGTTGTTTAAAGAATCCATCATAACAAACCTTGTCGCCCAATTCTCTTGTTTCTCCTTCCAATTCAGCATCTACTTTCATTATGGAAGTACTCGGGAGACCCTGAACATACCCCTCTTCAAGAGCATTATGTAGACTCTATTGTAACCATCATGAAATCTTTTTCTTCTCCGGAAGAAACAACTCTACAATCTCCTATGGGATAGGGGATTAATTTTTCTTTTTCTAGTATACCATAGTCTGGTGAGGGTTTTATAGAACCTGTAACTACTACCTTAGCCAAGGAAGTAGTGACTGAAAGGCCCGAGATTATCGCTACTACTCCCTCTTCTTCGTTCATTCAGACCAAAAATCTTGTTGGAAAAGAAGAAGGGAAATCAATCACGAAGCAGAGTTGCTAAAAAGAGAAAGTAAGAAACTGCAAAGAAAAGTGCAGTAGCTCAGGAAGTGGTTGAGAAACAATGAGGCTTAGAGGTACCACAAAGAAAAGAAAGAAATCCAAACAGTTGAGACTCAAACCAAAAACTTTTTTGTCTCCACAGGGACTCAGACAGAAGAAACTCTTATTGTTACCACAGGAACACAGACTGACCCAAATGTATTAAGCATTAACATGATGATTATTGAGGTGAGAATTCAAATATATTATTTGTTTTTATTGATAGAAGCACACGGATAGAGCCTGTACCTCCTTACATTACCCTAATTATAGATGATACCATTCAAGTTTTAAAAAAGAAGTTGAAAGAACAACAAGAAATTTTGACACGATATCAAAGAGAAGTGGTGCCCCAAAAGAAGCATCAAGTTCTGCTCCAAAAAATTTAAAGCATTAACGATCATTGAAGACCAAACCTATGCTTAATTAAGAGCAATAGAAAAGAGGGTGAATATTGTAAAATACTAGCTTAAGAAATCCCTTGAATAGACAAAGGAAGTCTGCTCTATCTACTCTGATGCCATTTCCTGTAGATGTCCAGCCAAAAACTATGCTCTATTTTTATTGAAATAATATCTTTTGCTCAATATCAAGGTTGCCCGGTCTAGCCAACCTTATCAATTGAACAATGTTTCGAATTTTGTTAATTCTTTCCATCAACGGGATGATAACACAAAGAATTTCTTATGTGAATTATATATGCACAATTTATTTTTGGAGAAACAGATAGACAAAAATCCCATTCCTTTCATTGGAGATGTATAATTTCAAGCATTCATTTCATTTGTCTGAAATCAAATAAAGTGGTCCAAAGCTTATAACACCTTCCAACAAAGAGAGAATTGGCCTTGACCTTTGGGTCAAAGGAAAGCCAAAAATCCCTCTGCATACACTTGTTAAACATAAGAGGCTTATGGAGTGTCCTGGAATTCTTACTGCCTTGGAACCTATCCATAAAAATGTCTGACGGCTAGGGTTGGAATAACTTGGGGATATTAGAGTGAAAGCTTTACGAACTACTAAACAGAGATGAAAAATGTCATCTAATGAAATTGAATTAATAACCCTTCAATTTTAGGAATTTCCAAGCTACAATAAGCAGTGTACGAGATTATGTACATTTGGTCCAAGAAGAAGGCACCAATTGGCTTGGATGTAGGTATAGATGCCCCATAATTTGATATCATCTGGATGACTATAAAGTTGAATATGAGCTAATAGAATAAGTTTGTAGCATTCTAGGAAGCCAGAAATAGGAATGGATTTAGACGCAATGAAGAGCATCTTTACCCATCTTACTCTCTAACATTACTTCATGTCAACCATCTCTTTGCATGAGGTCATGCAAAAAGGTAAGCTTGGGTTGATGTTGGGCCTTGGAATTCATATAATTATTCACCTTATTTCCTTAGTTTATAGTTAGTTTTTTAAACCTTTCGAGCATAGATTATAATAATTTGAATGATAAAGAGTTCTAGAAAGGAGTTAATAACTATTTTGTAATTTCACCTCATTAGTGAATTGATTTGAATCTTGAAGATGCCATTAACTCACAATTTGGGTCAATATTTGGACAAGAAATATTTGATGTTGATTGTTGTTCCTTGAATAGTTGAGGAAGTTCGAGCCATGAGTAAATTACTCAGTCTATTTTGTGGCCTACTGACCGTGGATTAATGCCTTATATGCATGAGACAGTTGAAAAGAGTATCATGACATGCTATTCTAAGGCAGACGTTGCAAATTTCGCAGCTTGAATTAAGCATCCTAAGAATCTCCTGATTCTCGGGATAGATTTACCATCTCGAATTTAGGATTATTTTGTAATATAAAAGTAGGATTAAACTCTAGTAATGTAGTTAATTATCCCTGTTAATTGTAAAAAGAGACTCAAGAAATAGATTGTCTTGAGTTTTTACAGAATTCTCTTGTAATTTATTTTTGCATGTTAATGGAAATTTCAGCGATTCAATTTTAATCTAGTGCATTGAGTTAACTACAAGGGGGTTGAAGTCCAATGACCATGGGATCAATATTGTCTTCAATTGTATTATTATTGCATCTTACTTTCATCTTTTGAATGATTAACCTTTTCTTATATTAAATCATTGTTTTCTAGAATTATTGTTACTATTTACAAGCAATTGTAATGAATAACGTTAAACGAGATTTCCTTTACAACATTATCTTGTGTTATTCTATTCTTTTCAATAGGAAATCTGAATTGTTAGCTTCAAAGACTTATCATTTTCTGTTAGATGCATTTCAGTTCCTTTATCACAGTTATCATTCCCTAGAAAACAATTTGAATTGCTCTATGATTTCCAAATAGAAACTTAACAATTTATTTTTCTTATTAGTTTTATTGTAGGTTAGAGGTAGAAATTGAGTGTTCTTTTAGTAAATCTTTTGTTATTCCTTTAGTTTCTTGGTATTTTCTTCTTATTAGTTTCACCTAAATCAAAAAAATCTCAACACTACCCTTGCACCAACTGTGCGGACAAACCTTGCAATACAAAGATGAAATCTCGAGTTGACAATTTAATGTGTAGAGGTGTAAGTTGATTCTTTAAGAACAATAAGTTGATTCTTTAAGAAAAACTTAGTGCTCAATAATCACCTCAGGGACACCCTAATTGTTACCAACCATAAAACCAAATCCATTGTAGGGTACCCTAGGCTCATCCTCCTAGTTTCCATCTTAAACCCTACGAAATATCTACACCACAACTCAAGTACCAGGGGGTGTCCAAATAAGATTGTTTTGCATGTGAAGCAACATTAGCAACATCCCTCATAAGGCCGCCTTCAGAATAATAGAGATTAAAATTGGGAGAGAACCTAGCCTTGACCCCCTGGTTAGGTTCGATAAGCACTTCGACCCCAATAAGATACATGTCATCTTGAGATGGCCCATATTGTGGCATAACGAGCATTTGAATGGGACTTTCCAAAATTTTAGGTGTTGTGTGAAAGACACATCCCCCAAAACTATCTCGATTTCTACAGGAAGACCCTTTTCCATATCCAACTCCACAAACACCCATGAAATTTGCTTATCAAAGTTTACCAAGGACATACCATCGAAATAAATGAAACTCCCAATGTAGTTAGCCACCTTCATCACTATCTGTCTAGTCTAGAGTTCTAATGGAAACCCCACTATTTATACCCGCATATAGCTTGAATTGGGTTTGTTAGTAATTCTAATGGAAGCCCCACTATTTTTACCCACAGATAGCTTGAAATGGGTTTGTCAGTAAGAGGGTTACACCTATTTCCCACCACTATAACCATAAAAATACTCTATCAATAAGTTAGGCCCGCTACAAAATAGTGAGAAGGTCTTTAATCCATAAAGTGAAAATGAATCCAATTATTCATAAGCAAGCTAAAGTTAGGACAATAACCAAACAGTAGCTCTCATGGATGGTGACCCAAGAAAGAATTCTAGAACCTGGACAAGGAGATGCACTAAAATTTACCCATAAGAGCATGCACATATAAACCACAAATTTGGTGTCACTCTAAGACTCCCTTTCTCATCACCCAAGTTAGAGAACGAAGAAACTAGTACCATAAAGAAGGAAAGGGAAACAACAAAGAGAAAGAATAAAATGAAGCCTCGCGGTCAAAGGGAGTGGAAATGATAAAAAAAACCCTAGAAATAAGGGGGACAAGAAGGGCCAATAAAATCCTAAAAACCCACTTAACTCCAAATCATACCAAAAAAGGATCAACGAGAAAATGTGCTTAGGGAAAAACATAAGAAAAAACACAACAAAAACTACATACTAGGGAAACTACAAAAAATTACATTCAACAAGATCTTTCATAATAAAACTTAAATAAGGTCGATTTTTCATAATAAAAAAAACTAATGTTGTAATACCTTTTTCAAGTAATATATTTTCCCTCTATATAGTAAAAAGGGATTTAATGCTCATAGCAATACTTTTTTCAAAAACCATATCTTTTTACCTATACAGTGATAGGGTATTTAATGCTAATGATCTAGGGTATTTAATGCTAATGGTCTAAGGTAGGGTATTTAACGCTAATGGTCTTAGAGTGATATGGTATTCAATGCTAATGGTCTTACGTCAGAATATTTTTTCTAACTATCATAATTTTGTTTTTGACCATATAGTAAAAGGATACTAAACGCTCATGATATTTGTGCATTTTGGTGTTAAATAGATTACATGGGAACAGGCCTGGAATTTGACGTCCCACAAGACGTATTTCATATTTTAAGACGTATTTGACAGTTGGTGTAAATTTTTACTCGTCAAATTTGACGTGCTTCATAAATCAAAAACCGTCATTTTGATGTTTAATTTAGTATTTGTCCCATCAAAATTTATAGTACCCGTCTTTAAGTTAAAAACACCAAAGTCAGACTAAGCCCAGGGTCATAACACAAATACATACAATACCTCTGGCTCACATGGCAATGGAGCCTGGCACACTTTCATATGTGAATGTGAATGTTATGTTTATAGAGAGGTCAAATTTTTCTTAGTCTTGACATTTTTCAGGGTCATGGTTTTAGGAATAATGTGTTCCAAATATGTGTAATGGATATCAAATTAGTTGAAAGGATATACAAATATTTTAAAAATATTTAGCTATCATTATTGGATTTATTATTCAAGTAGTTCACAGTTGGTTGAAAGTGCACTTGTAGGGATTAAAGCTATCTTGGTATAAATAAAGAATTCAGTAAATAAAATATGTAGTGACTAAATAAAGATGTGTGTGCCCATCTGTAAGTAAAATATTTGGTGAAAATAAGTTATTAATAAATAGTTAAGCATGTAATTATATGTTTAATAAATTTGACATATGTAGTAGATTATTGGATTTAAATAAATTATAAAAAGGGATAGTAGTTAAATTCTTGATATTAAAAAAAAAATAACTCTATCTCATTTACTAGCGGTTGAGGATCTCATCATCATAATTATATGGCTTTCTTTAGTTTCTTTCACATGTCAAAATTTATGTACATAATCAAAATTATTAACTCCCAAACGCTAAAAACGTTTATAAAATCTTAAAAATATGGTTATATACTAGGTGGAAACACATATGCTAACTTAAGAAGAAACAAGGCACTCTAAGAGAGAGATTAAAGGAAGTGGAGACATGTTGAAACACATATGTTGAGAAGAAACAAGACACTCTCACAGGGAGATTAAAGGAAGTTGAGATGAAGGAATAGTTGTAAGAGAATTTCTAGATAAGAGGAAGTTGACACTCACAAATTTAAGTAGAACATAAAATGAAAGGCATGAAAAATGCCAAAACGTCATCAAATTTTCATTTGACAGGCAGAGAGAATTTGAAATTCTAGATAAGAGGAAGTTGACACTCACAAATTTAAGTATAACGTAAAATGAAAGGCATGAAAAATGCCAAAATGTCATCAAATTTTCGTTTGACAGCCAGAGAGGATTTGAAATTCCAGGCCTGCATGGGAAGCAAGGGTAGTAGATAAAGGTATTTAATGTTGATTGGCTTTTATAAGAATTTGAAGATATAATTTTGAATTGTTTTTTTTTGTTTAGAATAAGTTTTTAAATTTATAAATGGATTTAATGTTTTGAAAAGATAAGACACCCAAATTCCATATTTGTGTGTTTTGGTATTAAATAGATTACATGGGAAGCCAGAGTGGTAGACAAAGGTATTTAATGTTAATTGATTTTTATAAAAATTTGAAGATATGAATTTGAATTTTTTTTTTTGTTTAAAATAATTTTTTGAATTTATAAATAGATTTAATGTTTTGAAAAGATAAGACACCCAAATTTGTGTGTTTTGGTGTTAAATAGATTACATGGGAAGCAAGGGTAGTAGATAAAGGTATTTAATGTTAATTGATTTTTATAAGAATTTGAAGATATAATTTTGAATTACATTTTTTTTGTTTAAAATCATTTTTAAAATTTATAAATGGATTTAATGTTTTGAAAAGATAAGACATCCAAATTCCATATTTGTGTGTTTTGGTATTAAGTAGATTACATGGGAAGCTGGAGTTGTAGATAAAGGTATTTAATGTTAATTGATTTTTATAAAAAATTGAAGATATAATTTGAATTATTTTTTTTGTTTAAAATAATTTTTTTAATTTATAAATAGATTTAATGCTTTGAAAAGATAAGACACCCAAAGGTAATTTAATGTTAATTGTTTTTTATAAAAAATTGAAGAAAATAATTTTGAATTAATTTTTTTTTTTGTTAATATTTTTTTATTTAATTATTATTTAAATAAATAGATTTTAATGTTTTTGAAAGATAGACACCCAAATTTGTGTGTTTTGGGTGTTATAGATTATATGGGAAAGCAGCAGGGTAGTTAGTAAGGTATTTGATGTTGAATTGCTTTTTAAACTAAGATTTGAAGATATCAAATTTTGAATTAATTTTTTTGTTTAAAATAATTTCCTTTAATTTAATAAATGGATTTAACGGTTTAGAAAAAGAATAAGACACCCAAATTCCATATTTGTGTTTTGGTATTAAATAGATTACATGGGGAAGCAAAGTGGTAGATAAAGGTATTTAATGTTAATTGACTTTTATAAAAACTTGATGATATAATTTTGAATTTTTTTTTTTCTAATTTATAAATAGATTTAGTTTTTTGAAAAGATAAGCCACCCAAAGATATTTAATGTTAATTGATTTTTTTTTTTGTAAGCTACGGCGAGACCATTTTTATTATATACAACTAAACATAAAATATGTACAATCAGTGGTGACCTCAACCCGCCCCGAAGGGAAACCAGGTCTGTTGGTCACCCAAAGTTTGAGAATGTCAACTTATATCATATGCAGATTCAGAGACCTGCTTAAACCATACCTTTGTCCTAACATCAAACTGGTTCTATAATCCTATCAATTATTACAATTTCAAAAGCCTATCCACAAAACTAAATCTCGGAGGCCTAGCAAAAAATCATTTGAAAACAGAACAAAACATATCACTCTACCATGAGTTCCGCTTTTATCGCCTCCTCTCGCTGTGCATTGGTTATCTTTTTCAGCATCTTTTGGATTTCCTCTAGTCTTCTGTCCTGCATCAAGAGCGTAACCTGGAGATTTTTCATTTCCTTTTTCAAATTCAGGATTCCTTGGGCAATCTCCGTCATCTCTTCGGCGACTTGTTCCATGGCTTTTGCCAATAGGCGCTTCATAACCCAATAGATGTGCAATGCCTTTTTATACAACGTTAAATGCCCCCTTGTATTCCCTGGGTCCGGCAGCAATATGTTCCATTCTTCCATTTTTGGGTCTGAGGGCTCCTGCAAAACACTATTTTCCAGCTCCTCAATAATTTGTCTTATCTCCATATTGGTCCCTTCCCTGTACGCTCATTCTACATCCTGAGCATTCTGCTCCATGGTTCTACGCCCTCTTTTCTGTCTGTTAGGTGGTGTCCTCTCAGTTTCATTGCTATCAACTTGCCTCATTCGCCCCCGACCCCTGCACCTTCTGCCCTTACCGCGTCTAGATGGTCTTCCTCTGGTGTTACCACGACTTCCTTGGCCCATCTTGAAAGTTCCCTTCATCCCACTATTGCCCATACCGGTTTCCATTTCTCCTTCCCCACGATTTCTTCCTTTTTCCATCTACTCCTGCTCCATCCGCTTGTTCCTACCCTCTCCCTCCTTGGGCGACCGATGATTTTTGTTCTCTTTTGTGCTTACACCCTCCTCAGCCCTCTTCTTGGTAGTCTTTCTCACATTCCAGTCTTCTTGATTGTCCTTCCCCTGGCCTATCCGTCTGCCCTCCTCACCGGTGCTTTCTCCTTCCTTCCTTCCTCCCTCTGCCATGACCTCCTGCCCTCTTCTGAGACGATCACCTGGGTTTCTTCGCCAGATCACTTCACCCTTCGCCACCTTTCTAATCCTCAAAACGTCTGTTGTATTATCCTCACCTACTCCTGTTACCTTAACGCCACCTATCCTGCTCTCCACCGCCTTCACGCCGTCGTTCTTCTCCCCTACCTTCACCATTATTCTCTCGGTACCCTGTCTCAGATTACAACCTCTCCTGCATACCATCGCTAGAGTCCTAAAAATGACTACCCTGGGGAGTGGCTTGTGTTGCCACGCATTGCTCGCCATCATTTCTCCTTACAATTTCTTTTTCCTCAGCCCGATCGGGGTCTGGATGAGACCTTGATCATTACTGTGATGTGTCATTATTATCCTGCTGGGTAATTATACTTAGGTTCTCCCAACTTGTCCCTGCCATTTGGGTTGTCGATATGTTATCCACTTTCCCATCCGGTTCATTACATCCCCAATTAGCTAGGTAATCTGCAGCTTTATTACCTTCTCTCCTGACATGATGTATCACCTTATACTCAATACGTTTCATGATTTCACCCAGATCCTCGATAAGACCCGCTGTCCTCCAGCTCTTAGCCACCTGTTCCCATGCCTTCCCATTATTCAATTTTCTGATTGTCTCTATTACTAGATTTGAATCACCTTCTATTTCAAGTTTCATGTATCCATTTCTTACTGTAATCCTTATTCCTTGATAGGCCGATGTTAATTCTGCTTCATAATTACTCATTATTCCTCCTCTATCTGCATAAATCCATCTGGTTTGACCTTGGCTATCTCTAAAAATCCCACCATAACCAGCTGGCCCCAGGTTTCCTTTTGAAGCTCCATCAAAATTAAGTTTGATGAAGCCTTCTTGGGGACGAATGAACACAGCTGGGCTTTGGATCTGCATGCGTTGTGTTTGTTGCTGCTGAGGGTGAACCATTCCTTGTTCCAGATTCAGTCTTCTCAAAATTCGGTTCTCTTCTGCATTAGTTTTCCAATCCTCCTTGTCCCAGGCTTCCGCTAGGATTGTTTCTCTTATCAAACTCTGAGTTCTTTTCCATAGCGCCTCCGGGGAGATGATCTTACCTTGGAAGACCGTTCTGTTTCTCTCTTTCCAGATGATCCATATGTTGAACCCCACTACCAAGTTCCATGCTCTTCTCACTACCGAGCTTAGAAATTGTCCCTTCCCCCATTGGAATATAGTTTGGACTATGTCCCAGGGGTTCCGGTTCGTCTCTCTGAAGAGGATTCTGGTCTCTTCCCACTGTTTCTGAGCTATCATAAAAGAATTTAAGATATGCTCCTGAGTTTCTATTTCTTGTTTACATAAACTACATCTGGGTGGTCCTTGGAACCCTCGTTTTTGAATTTGATCCCATGTCAGAATGCGTCTTCTTCCCACTAGCCAATCAAACATGGTGACCTTTGGCCACCATCTGTTCTTCCATAATTGTTTCCACTCCTGTACCTGTTCTTCCTGCACTTGTTTAGACTTAATGAGGTATGCTTCCTTAACCGTAAAGGTACCTTTTGTAGATCCCCCCCATCTGAGAATATCTGGCCCAGTTCTGTTTTTAATCCTCCTTGATTCCATCTCTTTTACTATCCTTACTTTTAGATCCTCATTGATGTTATTGCTCCATTCTTCAGGTTCTTTCCAGTCCCTCCACATCTCATTTTCTCTTCCTTCCTTCCAGTAATCACTAACATAATTCCAGCCCTTGGCCTTGGCTTCCCTGTAAGTGTTTTACATCTCCTGAATATCTACCATTCTTCCCCTCTGTTGCCAGGCTTCCTCCCAAAATTTTGCGGTCTTTCCATTTCTTATCTCCCAGAATGCGTGCTTGTTTATGATGTCTCTGTTTTGGCATGCCAGTTCCCATATCGTAGAGCCTTTTGGCATCACTTCCTTTCTCATGATTTCTTCCGCTGTAGTGGGCATGTTATATTTTTGTGTCCATATTTCTTTCCATAAATCGTTGCCTCCATTCATCCAGCGCCACCATAGTTTTGTCGTTAAGACTTGGTTCAGGATAAGCGGGTCTCTAAGCCATAATCCCCCTGCCTCGTTCGCTTTTGTTAGGCTATTCCATGAAATTAAGGCCCATTTCTTCTGTTGTTTTGGCCCTCCCCATATAAATTTCTGGAAGATTTCAATCATTTTAGTGCAAACCCCTTTCGGTACAGCCATTACCGATAGAGTGTAGATGGGAATAGACTGGAGATTCAATTTGAGTAGCACTAATCTTGTTGCTATATTATGAGACCTAAAGGACCAGTTATGCAATCTGTTTTTAAGTTTCTCTAGGGTAGGTTGCCAATTAGCTATCCTTAACGGGCTTCCATCCAGCAAATTGCCCAAGTATTTTGTAGTTAATTCACCCTTTCTGAACCCCAACGTTCTTGTCAAATGTGATTTGGCCATTTCAGGAGTATTGAAGATAAAGGTGTTTGATTTGTCCTTGTTAATTTCAGTACTTGAAGCTTCCATAAATAACTCTAGGATCTCCTTTACCCTTTTGACTTCTAGCAGTGAGGCTTTACAGAATAGCATGATGTCATCTACGAACAGTTGGTGTGTAACAGGGAGGTTGTTTCCCCATGGTCTCAGCCCCTTTATTTTCCTCTCTCTCAGCTCTTTTTTGATGAACCTTCCCAAACCTTCAACCGCTATTATAAACAGGAATGGAGACAAAGGGTCTCCATGGCACAGTCCTCTAGTAGCATTGAAGGTCGCGGTTGGTGTGCCATTCAAAAGAATGGAGAAATTGGGCGTAGAGATCATGCTGAGTACCCATTTCACCCATCTGTTACAGAACCCATATGCCTATAGAATTGACTCTAAATACTTCCAATTTAGTAGATCATAAGCTTTTGATAGGTCCAATTTAATCATCATTCCTGGTTCCTTTTTTTGTTTCAATGTATGTATTACTTCCTGAGACACTACCAAACCATCTAAGATTTGCCTCCCTTCCACAAACCCTGTTTGTTCTAGGGATTTTATGCTGGAGAGAATTGGTTTTAGCCTTTTGACCATTAGGGTGGCTATAATCTTGTAAATAACGTTACAAAGAGCAATCGGGTGAAAGCCTTCTGCTGTTTCCGAGTGAGCTGTTTTGGGGATAAGAGTTAAAAGAGTAGAATTTAGTCTGGGCCATACCTTTTACTGTCTGCGCGCTTCCTCCACAACTTCTACGATTTATTTTCCTATTAACTACCAGCTCTCTTGGTAGAACTCAGCAGTATATCCATCAGGTCCTGGGGCTTTGTTTTTTTCAGTCCCTTCACTATTCCTCCATTTCCTCTAGGGTTGTTGCCCTCATCAATGCTAAATTTTGGTCCCTGGTTACCATCCTTGGGATTTCCTTACTTATCTTACCTATAGCCTTTGTTTTGTTTCTTTGAGGTTCAGTGAGAATACCTTCAAAATGTTCTACTAGCTCCTGTTCCATTTCTTCGTGCTGAGTTATGTGTTGTCCTCCCGCATTTTTAATTAAGAAGATCTTGTTCCTCTGTCGGTGCTGGATCATGGCCTTATGAAATAATTTCGAGTTCCTTTCTCCTTCTCTGAGCCATTATACTCTGGAATTTTGTTTCCATAAGATCTCTTCCTGCTTTCTTCGCTCCTCAAGTTGGCCTATTACTATGCCCTCCTCTCTACTTCTCTCTTCATTTCTGCCTTCTGCTATAATCGTCTGTTGCAACTCATACATTTTTTGCTCTAGGCGTTGTTGTTCTTTGAATATGTCCCCAAATTCTTCCTTATTCCATTTTTTTATTTTCCCCCTGAGTTCTTTTAGTTTTAATTAAAATGTTTGCATTTTACTTCTCCCACTTTGCCTGCTCGTAGTCCACCATTCTTCTACTTTTGACATAAACTGGTGGTTCCTGAGCCAAAATGCTTCAAACCTGAACGATCTTCTTTTAGGGTCCTGCTTGAGATCAATCTCTAACTTTATCGGCCAGTGGTTTGAGCCTACTACTGGAAGAATCATAGCTTCTATGTAAACATCTCTCCTCATGATTTGTTCCGAGACTAGGAATCGATCCAGTCTCGAAGCTATTTGATTTGTTCCTTCTCTACAACTATTCCATGTATGAATGCCATTTATTGTTTGAATATCCACCATTCTTTGCTCTGATATCATGTCTCTGAATGCTTCCATATCTGGATCTATCCTTCTCAGTCCTCCTCTCTTTTCTGCTAAGGAAGTGATCATATTAAAGTCACCACCTATAATCCACGGTATCTCTGAGAAGAGTCTTCGTATTGATTTCAAATTTTGTAGGAATCTTTACGTTCCATTGGTGTGTGCAGACCATAAAATCCTGAGAGGATCGCCCACTCTGATGACCCTATCACTCTAAAAGTGCCTGAGAGGATCCAAAGGCAGCTTATCCAGTTTCCAAATTGTATTTCCTCTGGGTTCCATAGGATTGCCAAACCTCCTGCGCTACATGTCGCATCCTGCCCCATTATCTCATACCTAGTATTACTTCTGCATATTATTTCTTCCATTTTTTGCATACTAATATTTGTTTCTTGGACTATCATTATACTTGGTTTGTCTCTTTTCAATCTGTCTTTCAGGTATCTTTGTTTACCTCTGCTGTTAAGACCTCTGATGTTCCAACTTGTAATGATCATTTTAATAGTTTTGGGGGTAGTTGGAATACCTCTGATAGAGGTATGACCCTTCCTGAATTCACCAGCATCTCTCCTACCTCCTAGATTGTCTCTCTCATCGAGCGTATGCCCCTTTTTCTTCCTCCCTTGCCAAAGCTGCCCATTCTCGAGTTCTGAGTCCCTTGCATTTATACCTGTTACAGTTTGTTTGATGTTGTTGCCCCTACCTTTTCCTTATATTTTTGGAATGCTTCTTTATATATTTGTTTCTGTTCCTCCAGGATGAATCTTTCATCTAGAAACCTCCATTCTTGTAGAAGTTTCCTCATTATTCGTTCCTCTTCTCCTCCTTTGTCTTTCTGTGGGTCTATTTCCATTTAAGTTTGTTCATTTGTCAGTTCCCCTTTCTCTTCTCCCTCTCCTTGTTCTATATCCCTTTGTCCTAAACCCTGTTTTCCAGTTTCTTTTAATGTTTCCATTGTCTCCTCATCACTGGCTTCCTTTTCCATTTCGACTTCTTCTTCCTGGAGTACTTTAAATTTATTTTGGGTTTCCAGAGGTATATTTTCCTTGGGTATTTGTCGTTGGGGTATATTTCTCCCTACTTTCCTTTTGTTCTCCACTTCTTTAAATCCCTCTTCCTCCCATCCTGGGTCCTCTTCTGATGCCCTCTCTTCTTCTCTCTTGTCCACTGCTTCCTTTGTTCTGTTTAAGGGGCATTGTATGTAAATATCTTCGTATTCATGACATCGTCTACATCGGAATGGTATATGCTCGTAATCCATAGGTTGTTGCCAGATCTCATCATGATATTCTAATTCAATGAATTCTGGGAGGGGTTCAGTTATGTTCATGTGCACACATATCCTAGCGTAGGACGTATATCTCCCTCTTTTAGTTGATTCTGCTACTTTCACAAATGACCCTATAACATTCCCTATCCCTTCCAAAATCTCCGGATCCCAGAACTCCATTGGAAGCCCAAATAATCTTATCCAGACTGGGGCTGCTAGCATTTTCTCCTTGTCTGGGTTGTAGCAGTCTTCCCAGTGTCGAATAAATAAGCCTGCATTATTCATAAAGTATGGGCCTCCCTCGAAAATCCTTTCTTTGTCCTCTAAGTTGGAGAATATTACTGTAAAAAAACCTTTAGCACCCAGTTTTAGTTCAACATGACCCTTAGGTTTCCATCTTTGTTGTATCCATTTGGACAGATCTTTCTCAGACGGTCAAAACCCTATAAATTTACATATTAAGGCATAATCTCTCATGTAACTTCTATAATATTCAAGTTTATTGTTCAGTATTACGAACCTGGGTTTCTTCGATGCCCTAGGGAGGCATTTTCCATTTAATCCCTTCTGCCAACTGGTTCTGTTATGAAACCAGCTCAAGAAAAGATAGAAAATATAGATCAACGCCTTAGAATTCAGCCTCTTCGAGGGGGCAACCTACTTTACATTACATAAATGAACAATTCTTCGATGATTCAAATGACAAAACCTCCTTTCTATATATAGGAGTCTAAGGAGTCACAATATAATCCAGCCGACTTAACAA
>APFE030642484.1:88785-104361 GCA_000404065.3 Pinus taeda | reverse complement strand
GAATATGGGGTACTATGGGACACAACAATAACAATATGGGCGCTACGCTAGTATTATAGGGACCTAACAACTTCAATTTGTTTTTAGATGATAACTTAGAGAGTGACTTTGATCTAATTCCAAAACTTCTAGTAGCTTCAAGACTGCCATCACAAGTTTGTCCATAGGATGCCTTCTGATTGTCCTCAAACCAACCTTAGATCACAGAAAGCATAGTGCCACAATAGCTTGCATACCCATGGAGACAAGGAATTACAGGAGGCTCATATTCCACATAAAGCACATTGCCACAAAAAATCGCATATCACAGAATATTGTAGCCTCACGAATTCATATTCCACAGAAAGATATAGCCTCAAACATTGAATTTCTTCATCACAGAAGAGTCATGAATTGATTATCAAATGAAGGAGTATAACAGCATATCATACTATATTATATAATATATATATATTATAAACATTTTGTATGGACACTATGTTATAAATATAAAATGGTAGGGTATGTTCATCGATAATTGAATGAACATTAGGTAGCAAGCAAGTGGTTCTCCTTTTCATCTCAACTAGAAGATATCAATATAGGATTGTCTTCTAATCACTTCCAAAATGAGTACTCTACCATGTTTCCTTGCATTCATGAGCAAAGAGTAAATAGAAGTCAAGTCTTCTTCTCCAAAGTCTTTAGTCACTACTTGAACTAGTGACCTGATTCGAGTCTTGCTTGCAAAGGCATGAATCTACATGCTTTCAACCCAGTACATGCGTGAAGAAAAATGACAAAAGTAAACTAGTTTGGCTTCGCACATACCTTAATGCATTTGACAAAAGAGATCCAATTCTAATTATGCTATCAATTGGTGGAACATGGAAAGGCACAAGAAACACATCAAAATATGATAACCAACTATTTAGCTACTCTAAATATTAAATGGTTGGAAATATTGCTAACCCAACAAATCAAAAAAGTTGAATTAAGATGTTTTAACTAGAATGTGAATTTCCTATTGACTAAAGGATTCAAGAAAACTCATCACTAACATAATTTGAGACAAAAATTACTTTGGCTTGATTATTCAATCAATTTTGCCAGATTTATTTTCACTTGTTTCACTAAATGTTTACAACAAGAAAAGAAAATGTTTTCTTTATTTAACTACTTCCAAGAATGTTTATGACAGTAAAAGAAAATGTTTTCTTTCGCTCAAGATATATTTCAAAAATATTGGAAAGGGGTCAAAAGAAGGTAGGAGATTATTTGTTTAAATAATTGAAATGACTTAATGTGAGATTTATTATTTGTTTAACAATCAAAATAACTTTTCTTTTGTTGAGATATGTAGTCTAGGGGGCATGACCACAGTGATCCTGGTTGGTTTGATGAGGATGAATTGTTCATTTCTCTCAACCCAATCGTAAAAATCAATAAGCTTGTGCTTAGAAGGAACAAATAACTTGTTCGTTTGATTCGCATTAGAGATAAAACTCCTGAGACTAAAGATAGGATCAACATCTTGAACCAATATCTTCAGAGATATCAAGTAATAACTATATTTTAAAGTCATTTTTTTTATGGCATGAGTTCAATTATGAAAGTTTGTTTTTAACGTTTACATTGTCTAATTGAAAAAGCATTTTCTTTCTTATATAGGATTTTTCGGCAAAGACACCATAACATACAACCACCACGAGCCAACTTTCAATGGTAGAGAATGTCATACATGAGGATCCTCTACCAGAAGAGGAACACAAGGCAATCATTCCAACGGTGTCGAATAGTTGCACGAGGAAAATAATTACATTGCAAAGGTGTTTTTTAGTATTAATGAACTACTTCAATGATAATGCCTTCGAATGATTTCTTTGAATTGTTGGGTAGCCTCACCTTTTCTTCATGTAGAAAGAGGATTACAATTTTTTTGTTTTTTTTTTGTTTTACAAACGGTGTATGAATTATAACCTTTCTTGTTTCAACTCTAGAGCATGTAGAGGATGAGACTACACAAGGAGAGGAACATATGGCCACATCCGAAACTACTCCTCTTGCCTCTACTACTAAAGTAGGTAAAGAAAACTCTAATGCTCTTTTATTAATGAAATACTTGTAATAATAATAATAATAAATTTTAAAAAAATAACATTTCTTTCTTATTACAGTTGATCATACATCCCTCTTGTGACATCCTCGACAACAACATGAGTACATGCCCAAATTGACAATGGGAACCAAAGAGGCCATAAAAACTTAAGGGGAAGAAACCACTGATGAAGTCACTAAATTATTTTCAAAATAAAGAAAAAGAAAAAGAAATTGTTGTACTAGTTATATCATTAGAAACATCACGTACCGTATTATGAAAACATATTTTTTATGATAAAATTTATTGAGATGAAGTATTTTGTGTCTATGATTAATGGATGAGTGAATGAATCTCTAAATGAAGGCTTTTGTGATTCATGATCATATACCAAGTCTTTTCTGGATAAATCACATAGGAATTTTATTTTAAGGTCAACGTGTTTGAAACAACTAATTTATTGTGGTTCATCATCAAGACAAAGATGGATACCCTCACCCAACAAACAAATAAATACAATAAAGATGCAACGGTTAAATCACAACAACAACACAAAAATATTATATTCACATAGAACATTAGAGAATAAAACAAAAAATCATTAAAATTAAAAAGGAAATGAAAAGAAAATCACCAAAACCCAGAATTAACCCAACAACAAATAATTAAAATAACAAAGTATTTAAAATAGAAATTAACCATAAAAAGGACCAAAGAGAAAATGTTTAAAACATATATTAATAAATTAATAAAAATATATTTATTTTTTTTTTAAATACTCTGAATATATAAAGAAGTTTTTTTTAATAAATAAATAATATTTCTGAAATCAAAGATAAATTTTTTTTATTATATAATATATATATATTATATATTATATCTTTTTTTTAATAAGTAAATATATTTTCGAAAAATTACAAAATAATCTATAAATTAGGAATTTTTTGATAAATATAAAAATTAAAATTAAGAATTTTGAATAAATATAAAATTAACCGAATAAATTAAATATGTATCAAACGTAAATGAAATAATTATCCTTATTAAGGATAATTATTCATTAGTTGAACATATTTATTTATTCTTAGATAATTTTTATATTTATTAAAACAATTCTTAATTTTTAAGATTTTTTTTTTTTTTTTTTTTCTAAATATTTACCTATTAAAAATAGAAATTCTTTATATTTCTCTTACTTTTTTTCTCCTTCTTTTTTACTTATTCATATATTAAAATAAAATAATTTATATTATTAATTTATTATATTTTTTTCCCATGGAAAAAGTCGTAATTTCTATTATCGGTGAGAAATTACATTTTGTAGATGCCTAAGGCATATGCATATTGAGGCTAGTAACCTTCCAAAAAAAACCAAAACAACAGTTGTTGTAACAGTAACAAAACATAAGAAATTTACTTCAGTCTCCACGCAGGGAGGTCATGTGAGTCTCAGTAACATTTTCAAACATTGACTGTACCAAAAAGAACCCCTGTATTCTCCACGCAGGGAGGCCATGTAGATCTCAAGAGATTACAGAACAGAAATGTAAAGCCCATGAAACAACCCTTGTTGTTTTACTATCTAAATTTCTATGAGGAGAGCTTGTAAAAAACCATAAACACCAATAAAATAAACGGTTGTTAACAGAAACATATTAATTTATAAATTTATGTTTTGAAAGCTTTCACTTTTTGTCCTCTTTATGGCTAATTTCTATGTTTAATACTCTGTTATTTTTTTGTTCACTGAAACGGGTATGGTTTATTAATTTGAAGAATAGATTGGACTTACGCCATGGCAGCCATCAATACATTACTTCTATTTCTGTTTCTTATACTGTTACAATATCCAGGATCCTCATGGATTACAGGGGTGAATAGAGCTTTCGCCATTTATGAGGAGTTGTCCTTTCCCAAGCGTGCAGCGTTTGTTCGCCATCAGATCTACTTCACTATTCAGGCTTCTGAGAATATGGAGAAATTTGTAGGAATCGAAGTCCAACAGGACTCTCTTTAATCTGTTTAGAGATTTGCTGAGACTTGCATTGTTAAACAGTTTGCCCGTGTTTAAATTCTTTATTAAGATCTCTGAATCTCCAAAGGCTTGGAATTCTTTGTCACCTCTATCTCTGGCTATTTGACAAGCTTTAAGGAGACCTTGGATCTCTGCCTAATTGTTGGTTTTCTGCTCGATACCCCAGCAAAAGCTATCCCTTCTTGTGCCATCCGAGGAATAGATGACCCCTCCAGCTCCTGTTGTCCCAGGGTTGCCTTTGGAGGCTCCGTCGAAGAAAATCGTGGTTATTTTTTTTTGTCACCACCATTCTTGGAAGTTTACTTCGGAGTCTCTTTTGTGCCATTCCGGATTCACTAAATGAGGGGCTATTAACTGCTTTCGAGAATGGGGGGAGAGGGGGCCCAACCACCTCTCTTCTTCGGGGAGAAGCAAAGAGTCTTCTAGAAAATATTGTTGTTGGACTGCTTCAAGGAGAAGGGATTTGGCCTTTGTCGCTGCCAAGAAAGGAGCTTGTAGCTTATCATTGAATATCAGGTCATTCCGGGTCAACCAGATCTGCCAGCATACAAACTTGGGGATAGCGTTCCAGACTTTTCTCCAAATAGACTTGTTGGGTATTTTGTTGGGGTAGCATTGATTCCATGAGTCAAATAGATCAGCAACAGAGTTATGAGAGGGGACTGGGATTTCTAGCTCTTGTAGGGTGAGACCCCATACTTCTTTGGCAAACTTGCATTCCATAAAGAGATGCCTGGCTGTTTCTAAGCTACTTCTACACAGCTCACATCTATGCGGCCCAGCTATGCTTATTTTTATCAGATTGTCTCAAGTTAGAAACTTGTTGTGGACCAGCGTCCAAAAGAAGAAGTTTACTTTGGGTAGAGCTAGCGATTCCCAAACTTTCTTCCAAAATTCCGGCGATTTACTGTTGTTCCTATTTGGTTGAAGGGCATTATAAGTTGCAGTTGTTGTATAAGTTCCAAATCGCCCCCATCCCCAGCTATCCTTCATCTTTCTGTTCACTGGGGTCGCTTCCTCTAACAGTTCTTCAAGGACACACTTCTGCTAGTTTAGCTGCTCTGGAACTCCAAAGAATTCCCAGCCTTGCCAATCATCATGGCAATCCCAATTTGACAAATCTTAAAGACTATTTATCCCTGCGCGTTCAAGCCAGTTTTTTAGCTCTGCAATTTCATCTATTTCTGCGAGGGGGTCATGATTCATTATTTTGTCGTGCCACAAATTTATATGTTTGTCGCTCCTTGGGATACTGTACACCTTGCATATGTAGAAATTCAGAGTTTTACTACATAATTTCCAGACCTGGGAGCTGTTATTTGTTTGGGCTGTCTGAATACTTCTGAGCGGCACCTTTTGAGCATATTTTGATTTCAGCATGTCGCAGACAGGGTGTTTGGGCTCTTTGAAAAGTTTCCATATAATTTTGCCTCCCAACGCCAGGTTGGCTAATGCTGGGTCACGAATTTGGAGACCTCCTTCAGAAATTGGGTGCTTGACCACGTCCCATTTCACTAAATGGAATTTGTTTTGATTTCCTTTCCCCCCCTGCCAGAGGAAGTCCCGGAGAATTTTAGAGATTTGGTCTGTTACACTTTCTGGGGTGAGAAGGAAGGCTGCTTAGTAGATTGGGAGCGTCGATAAGACAGTCTTGATCAAGATGACTTTGCCTGCATTTGTGAGCCAATATCCTCCCCAAAGTGTAATTTTTGTTTTGATTTTGCTGATGATTTCAGACCACAACAACCTCTTGTTGAAGCCATTTGTGATGGGGAGACCAAGGTATTTAATCTTTTCCCATTGAGCAAATCCTTTAAAGCCAAGCAGATTGGAGATGCTTGTGAGCTCTTTCTGCCCAACGTTCCAACCATAAACTTCGCTTTTTTTTTCATTAATAGAGGCTCCCGAGACCCTGCAATAGCAATTGAGAACAGAGTCAAAGGCTTTGGCTATTCTGACAGAGGCACCTCCCAAGAGGAGAGAGTAGTCCGCAAAGAGAGCGTGGTTCTGAGCTGGAGAAGAAGGGGAGGGTTTGAGGCCAGGGAGGGAGCCTGAGACTTTTTCAGCTGACAACTTTCTACTAAGGGAGTCCGCCATCAGGATGTACAGGAAGGGAGAGAGCGGGCATCCTTGCCTGAGACCTCTCTGAGCTTGGAAAAAAGAGGTATGTCGACCGTTAACAAGAGGGGCAATCCAAGGGTTGTGAGTGCAGGCAGTGATAATATTGACAAAATGGGGGGAGAAGCCATAGGTGAGGAGGACTTTGTAAAGGAAGGAGCGGTTGACTCGGTCAAAGGCATTGGCCATATCAAGTTTTATCAGCATACCTTTTTCTTTACGCTGATTGCTTGAGTGGATTATCTCCTACACATGTATGACATTATCCAAGATGTGCCTGCCTTCAACGAAGCCACCTTGATTGTTGGAGATCAGCATGTTGAGGAGTGGCTTGATCCTGTTGGCTAGAAGCTTTGCCAAAATTTTATATGAGGCATTACAGA
The DNA here is from genome assembly GCA_000404065.3 of Pinus taeda. NCBI lineage: Eukaryota > Viridiplantae > Streptophyta > Pinopsida > Pinales > Pinaceae > Pinus > Pinus taeda. Next base: position 97,748 of record APFE030642484.1, on the reverse strand, counting down.
GCGATATTGGCCTGAATCTGGCAAATGTTTCTGGATTGGTTTCTTTTGGGATGAGGGCGAGATAGGTGGAATTGGTTCCTCCCCCTACCTTGGCTTTTCCCATGAATCCTTTTATCATCTTTAAGAGATCAGTTTTAACAATGTCCCAGCAGGTCTTATAAAAGTGTATGGTGAATCCGTCAGGCCCATGGGCCTTGTTCGGGTCCATAGACCAAATGACTTTGCTGACTTCTTCTTTAGTGATGGGGTTGATGAGAACGGAATTGTCTTCAGGGCTGACCAAGAGAGGGATGTTGGAGAGGAGGTCAGCAGTTTCCTCCTCATTGACCTGGTTGCCTGCGGTGTAGAGTTGTCTGAAATGTCTTTCGACTGCATCTTTTATCTAGTTGAACCCTTTGTAGATCTGCCCCTCTGTGTTATTATTTCAGAAATATGGTTTCTGGAGAGTCTTGCTCGATATTGGCGATGGAAGAAGGTGGTGTTCCGGTCGCCAACCTTCAGCCACAGAGTTGGAGACTTGATTTGCCAGTACTCTTCCTCCATCAGGAAAGATCGATATGTTGAGCATTGAGTTTTAACTTCTTTGTCAAGGAGTGTTGGGGTAATATCTCTTCTTTCCATTTCTACTTGCAGAGCCTCTAGGGACTGAACAATTTCTTTTCTTTGGCTGGTTGGATTTGGGGCAGATTTCTTTATCCAATCCTTCAGGGCTTGCTTTGTGGATTTGAGCTTTTGTTCCCACACGTAACTGGAGGACCCAGTGACTGGTGTTTCCCATGCGGTTTTCACTGTATCTATGAAGCCTTCCCTTTCTATCCAGAGAGGGTTGAATCGAAAGGGGATTGGGCCAAGGTCTTCTTCATCTTCCAGAATGAGCTGGACTGGCTTATGATCTGAGGTCAATTTGGGCAGGATTTTGGTGATGATTATCTTCTTGTTCATCATCAGTGTACCTTGGGCTAAAAATCGGTCCAGTCGAGCAGAGATATGGTCCTCACCCACTCGGTTGTTGGACTATGTGCAGAACCCTTTGACCAGAGTGAAATCGAGGAGATCCCACTGCTGGATGAGGTCTTCCACCATGGGGAGCATAGGGTCTCTGTTGTTAGTTCCTCCCCTTTTTTCTTTAGCTTTTAAGACTATATTTAGATCCCCGGCAAGAATGATATTACTGGGGGAGTGCTTCTCAAGAAATTCAGTGAGGGAATTCCAACAGTCCCTCTTTTCAGAATACAGGACAAGTACATAAAGATTGAAAAGGGAGATGGTTAGCTTACTTGTGCATTCCTTTAGTTCCGTGTAGATCCAATGTTGGGTCTCATGATATTTGTTCAACTGGAAGAGATCCTCTGTCCAAAGAGTTGCCAGCCCTCTGGATGAGCCTCTTGCGCTGACTACTCTTCTTGTGCTTTTCTTCCATTTCTTCTTGCTGATGTCTAGCAGGGCTTTCCCCTCTATCTTAGTCTCTTAGAGCATTAGAATGTCTGTGGGTTCTATTTTGAGGAGATCCTTGACCGCTTCTACTTTCGAGGGGTTTCCCAGACCTCTACAGTTCCAAGAGACGAGGCGCATTCTTTACCAGGGGTGGGATGGGAGCCTCCCTTAGGGGGCCTGTTCGTGGAATTTCTCCTGATAGACATCTCTATTGTAGGTTGGCTCCCTTGAGTTTTGAGCCTTTCCGCCTCCTCTTCCCTTGCTTCTCTGCGAGATTTCTTTCCAACTTTTCTTGTAGGTTGCTCGAAGGTTTCCTCCTCCGAGGAGTCAAAGCTTTCAGCTGGTTTTTTCCTTGCTACTTCTGCATATGAGGGATTGGAGGGGCTTCCTTGGGAGGCTTCCAGATGAGCCATTTCTTCATCTTCTATGTTGGTGATAGGAGGATCGATCTGATCCAAATTTTCCGGGGCTATTGTGGCTGACTTGCTCTGACTGTTTTCTTTACCATTTGAGATCTTTTCTTGGGTGGGGTTGGAGCTGCTTGGAGTCTCTTTCGGAGTGCCTTTCCCGTTGCCTTTCTTCTGGTTGGTGTTTTTTTGTACTTGGGTCCATTGCTTGCCATTCTGTTTATTTGGTTGTTCTTCCGCCTTTTTCTTGCAATGTTTGGCAAAGTGCCCGTAGCCATGACAGTGTATGCATTTAAATGGCAGTTGTTCGTAGTCCAAATCTTGGACATGCGTCCATCCTGCGACTATGAGTCTTATGGCTTCCGACAAACCCTCCTCCAAGTCGACTTCGACACAAATGCATGCACATGAATATTGATCTTTTCTTATCGCCTGATCTATGTATTTTCCTAAGCCATTGCCAATGATCTGGAGAGACTTATGATTCCAGCAGTGTAGGGGGAGGTGGGGGAGCCGCACCCACGCAGGTACAGCAGATGGGACATCCTGGGTTGGGTCGAAATCTGGCGACCATTTGTTAAGGTATAGACCTTGGGGGCCCATAAAATAAGGTCTGTTTCTGAAGATTAAGCTTCTATCCTCTGCACTTTCAAATACGAAGATGAAAGAGCCTTTGCCTACGAAGTAGCTTTTTATTCCTTCTTTGATTAACGGCTTCCAATTCCTTTGTGTCCAGTCCTCTACCGACTTGGGCAAAGGCCAAAGGCCCGTGAACTGGCCTATGAGGCCTCTCTCAGTGAGATTCAAAGCTGCTTTGCAGGTTTCTTCTTCAGGAAGGGCTACCGTGGGGATGGATTCCATCTTCTTGACGAACTTCTGCTGATTGACTGAGGGCAGATGCTTGCATCTCGAGGCGATCATTGCTTTGAAAGCGGTCACCTCAGGGGGAGGGGGCGGGGTAGGGTCCAATGGGTCCGGGCCCCCTGGGGGCAGCATGGCTGGGCGCAGCTAATCTAGTCAAGCGAGCGCGCAGCAGGGAGCAGCTTCGTGCAGCGAGAGAAGGTTGTCATCAGGGATGGCAGCCCAGGTCAAATGGAACAAGATCGGGCGAGCCCAGCAGCAGGGGGTTGCCAGGCAGGGAGGCCGCAAGAGGCAGCACAGGTGGGGAGGGCGACCCGGCTAGGTCGAGCCAGAGCTGCTGTGCAGTGGAATAATCTTTTAATACTTTGTTATTTTAATTGTTTACTGTTATTCTATTTAATTCTGGGTTTTAGTGATTTTCTTTTTTATTTTAATGATTTTTTATTTATTCTCTAACTTTCTATGTAAATATAATATTATTTATTTTTATCTATTGTGACCTGACCATTGCATCTCTACTATATTTATTTGTTTGTTAGGTCAGACTATCCATCTCTGTCAAGATGATGAACCATAGTAAGTGGTTCAAAACACGTTGACCTTAAAATTTCTATGTGATTTATCCAAAAGAGACTTGGGATATGAGTGAATGAATGTTATATGTTAATGAAAGATCACTATATGTTTCTTTATGTACAAAACCACATATGTTTATTTATGAATTTTTTGTTTTGCTAGAATATATGCATGAATCCTAATGAGTTGATTTCAACTATTTTCTAGTATGTAGATTAGGTACTAGGGAATGTAGATGTGTATGTGTGGGGGTGGGGGGGGGGGCATAAGAGCTTCCTTGTTGCAACAGATGAATAACTAAGTCAATGTTGACTTTTTCTGTTGCTTCGTCTAATCGAGGAAAGTTTGCTCCAAGATTAGACTACTCCACTAAATTATTTTTCAATCTAAGAGGAGCTCATTTAGGTATTCATGCGCCTCAATATGTTTAATTTTTATTTAGTCATGAAAATGTTTCTTAATTTATTTTATTATTTTGTTTATTCCTATTCTACCTTTAACACAATTGATGTGCATTGCAGGGATTCTTATTTTAGAATGTTGTTGTCCACAAATGTAACATGGTTGGAAAGCAAGTGGACCAATTTCTCCTCTTGAGTAGCCATTCCCTGTTAGGTGTGCATCCTACCTTTTGCATTTCATAAAATATATCCTAAGCCTATCAAATGTAGATATCATGGCCATAACAATGAATAAGGCAATTGTATGTTACAACAGTGGGATCGTACACATCCCTTCGCATCTCATTCAAAAACAAGTTGATGACCTCAAATTTCCTGGCATGTACCAGTATACCTATCATAGTTGTGTAGGAGTGCCCATCATGCATAAAACCTTCTTGTCATTTGGTGCATTTGAATAAGTTCAATGCTAAGCCTTTTGATAAATTCAATGCATTATGATCTAAGTACACCTGTAAAAAATTTCTCAACATATATTGTTCATTCTTTCTACTATCATGGTTAGTTTTTGAAGCTTATATGTGTATCTGAATCCTATCTAAATATCCCAATTGTATATGAACTTTCAGCCAATTGCAAAATAATTTGGCTAAGGAATTAGGATTGTAATTTAATCCTAGTTAACAGATTTCGGGTGTTGGATGTTGTAAAATACTTAAATATTGTATTGTGAATAATGAAGTTAATATAATGATATAGAGAGAGGTGTGGCTCTCAATTAGGTTGGTTTTCCCACTTAAGTGTTTCCAAGGTAAATATTGTGTATAATGTGTGATTGTGCTATTGTTATTCTTATGTTTTACATTTTGTTAATATTGATTTTCTTGCACAAGTTTATCAAACTCTTTAAATATGCAAGCACTAGATCTTGCATCATTTGTTTTGTGTGCTATTTATTTTTAGGGATTGGATCTTGGAACATGTGATTGTACTACTACAAATTGTTTAGATTCATCACCATCCACATCTCAACCATAACACCATTCTAATTGTTGTGATAGGAGGTGTTCTCACTCTCCATCTAGGTATCAACATTCTTATTTCTATTGTCACACTTATTGGTATAATGGCAAGTCTTCATCAAACATTGCATATACATTAGCAAAGATTGCACAAACACACACATTCATGTACATCAATGTAAATTGAAATATCTAAACACTAAATATGCAATGTTTGCTCATGTATATGTAATGTTTGTTGAAGACTTATCTGAAGAATATTTTCTATAATGCCAATAAGTGTGGCAATAAGAATGTTGCAATTTGCATATTTTATTTATTTTTAGTAGTTTAGTTCTTCAACATGGTTTAATTCTCTTTGCTCCTATCTGGTTCGAGGTTTTTTCCTTTCCAGTTTTGGTTTGAATAACTTTGCTATTCAATTATATTGTATGTTATCTTGTGTATTGGATTTATGTATTAGGTTTTTTCATAATAATATTCTTGCACTATACTTTAGCAAGACTTCTCCCAAAATAACTGGAAATGTGAAAATATCAAAGTGCATATTGTGTGTTATCTTGTACATTGGATTTATGTACTAGGTTTTATCATAATAATGTTTTTTCACTATACTTTAGCAAGATTATCCTCCCATTCTTTCACTATAATGCAGAAGTATTGTTGTGCCAAGGCCCAATTATTGTCGATTGCTCCTCTTTGTAAATCATCACGCATTATCAAGTTTGGGATTTCAATTTCTTGGAGAAGGCCACTATGGTCTAGGGGCTACTTATAGCCTTTCATCTTGGCTCCAAGAATTTCTCATTGCACATTAATAAGTACATAAAAGGGGCTTAAAGTCTAGTTTCATCACCATAAGACTTTGAAGTGAGTTATAGGGTTGATGTATTCCTACAATGGTTGCTTACTATGTTGTAGGAAGCTCAAATTAATTTCGTCAAAGAGATTGGGTTGTGAAAGCACCTTATTATTGAGGAAGGGGGGTGTTGTAAATACAATCACAAATTTGGAAATTTGGAGTTTTGGAGTTTTGCTACAACAAGATTTCATGTTGTTATGAAAGTTAGGTTTTGAGGTTTTCTAGAAACAAGGGATGTTGAGTGCATATAGCTCAAGAAATCTCACAACTTCCAAAAGTGTCACTTCTGAAATGCTTGATGTAGACAATGGTAATCCAGTGCTATCACTCATTAACTCTTCAAAGGAAACGTGAGTTTTGATGAGCCAACATGTCAAGTTGACATGATAATTGTGCATCTTTTAAAATGTGCAAGGATCGGGTATGGCCTTAACCCTGATTACTTGTATTACCCTGTTAGGATTTCAAGTTCTGGTGAAAAATCATTTCAAACCAAATCAATTAACGAGTTATGTCTTCATGTCATCCAAGTGTGTCATTTCTTGATAGCGAGACAAGCATTAGTGTGGTGGAAGAATTTTATTATGGTTGCTTGCCATCCAAACCTAATTCTTTTTTATTGGAGATTTGTCTACAAAGCTTGAAATTTCTTGTCCATCCATTGTTTGTAGTTTTGCAGGTTCATTGTTTTGAAGCTTTCCCAAGACATACCTTCCTAGGGATGAAGACAACAATTTGCCCAATGCTTTTTGTGCTTCGTGTCAAAAAGAAAAATACACTCCATGCTTTAGCCTTTTTTCATGTGCATGCTTCATTCTATCACTCTTCACCTGCTTCTATTGATCTACACATAATTTGAATTTATCAATTTCTAACAATTTCAGCAAACTTTATTTAAGAGTACAATTATCACTGCATCTTGGCACTAGTGTGATGTGCAACAATTAGACTAAATATTTGATTAAGATTATGGTATCTTGGCCATACACCAATTCAAAGGATGAATGGCCCATGGAGTGATTGTGGAGTTTGGATTTCCTAGAGAATTGTGGGAAGGCACAACACCCTCTTTTTTTAATCCGATCTAAAAAATTTCTTCAATGTATTGGAGATGATCTTTATTATTGCTTCAACCACCACATTTGCATGTTGGTAATGTGATGACATAAAAAACTATTATGTTAATTGCTTGATGATGTTTTTTAGCAAAATGAGTTTCATTGTCACTTATTTGATTTATAAGGGGAATCCAACCCTTGGGTGTACCTTTTGAAAATGAAATCGCGCAACTACACTTATGTTATTCTTCATTTTGGTAATTACATTTGGCCACTTTGTGAAGATGAAAAAAGCTATTAGTATAAATCAAAACTATTTTTTATAACTGTTCTGTTGTGGTAAGTTAGTGCATATAATTAGTTTTTCAAAATTGTAATAGCAAACTGGTGCAACTTAAATAATCTAAAATATTTTGTTTTGCATAGGGGCATTAATGACTTTAAAAGCTAGCTTCATATGTAAAGAAATTGAATATCCCAAAAATTAAAATTCATGTTTGTAAAGAAATTGAATATCCCAAAAATTAGAGCTCATGGCTTTTATTCAACAACCCTTATCATCTTCCAGTACAAACTTGTGCCAACAATAGAAAATATTCCGCACCTAAAAGTTGACTCAACGATGATGGCAAAGATGATTGTCCCGAGGGTGATCCCGCGCGTGTGGTCATATATTGTCTTAATTAACTTTCCTTACAACATACTTTAACTACCGCGGGATGGATGAGGGAAAGTTTAGTTTCTTACAGAGTTTAATAAAAACCCTCATGAATTAACAACCTTCTCTTTTCCTATTCCAACCCATTCATTAAAACCGCTCTATCAGATCCTAGCCTCACTCTTAGCTGTCATTCAAGGGTGTGCTGATGAGGGGATCAATAAATCCCATGCTATCGGGCCATTAATGAACGGCGGGTGTATATGCCCACCGTTTGATTTTGCTAAGGCCGAAATCGAACGGTGGGCATATACACCCGTCGTCATTTAATGGCCGATAGCTTTGGAAATATGGCTCGCCGCGTTGATACCTTAGATGATCGATGTTATGTTCATGAGGAAGTGCTTGCAAACCCAAATGAAATTTCCATAAATTTTCAAACTTATTTGGCTAGAAATATTTTTGTGAACCTAAATGCAACATCTCAACTCTTCATCTTTAGGCATTGCACTTACTTAGGCCCACTTGATTTTGTTCAATTATATGATTTTTTCTCTTTCACCAAATTGATTAAGGATTATAAGGAAAGTTAGGAAAAAAGAAATAGATAGACTCTTGGTCGACAATATTATACCCAAGAAAGGTCCATGGAGGTTATGCAAAGTTTATAGATCGTTTCACTTTCAATTTTCAAAGTAAACTACTACCAAGGTCCCTGACAAGATATCTACAAAAACTAGAAGGAATCTTTACCTAACACAAGAAACTATGTTGGGCAATGGTTTTTAACGCCCAAGTTTACTGCCATCCATGCTTATGACTTCGAGGGTGAGCCTTATAGGCTACCTAGATTTGTCCCCAATCAATTATTTGCACTGGAATTGGCTAGACAAAGAATAAAATTGAATGGTTTCCATTTTGTGTCTAAGAATAAAAAGGCATTAATTGTAACATTGTTTTCTATTGACCACCTGATAATTAAACACAAAAATGCATTAGGAATCATTGAAAAGGAGTTGTGTAGCATTATGTTTGGAAAAATATATACCCTGGTATTTGATCCTTTTTAGATTATTTCATATGCTAGAAAATCGACTCGCTTACCTGCATATGCTCATATTTCAAAGTCTGAGATTGAGAAAGCTAATGTTGAATGTGTTGTTGCTAATAATGAAAATATAGCTGCCATGCAGATATTGGATTTAATCATGGTTCAACCCGGCTCTATTGATCAAGGGAAAATTAAGCAAGACGTACCCCATCATCTCAGGCAAGCACAAATAATGTAGTTGTTAGCCTTCAACATAATCCTCTTAAGAGGAAAGTCACAAAAATTAGTGCAGAAGAAGTGCCTCTAACTCTGAAAGTGTTAAATAAATAAATAAATAAAATTGTAATAATAGATTAATTAGGGAAAATGGTATGATAGCAAGATCATGCCCTTTCACAAAGAGGCACCCAAGGCGATATATAAGCCAAGGCCCTTCTATGTAACATCATCAATCAATATTATTTGGTCGACGTTTCGAACCAGTAATGTGGTTCATCCTCATGACAAAGGTGAAAAAATCCATAGATCCTAATGAATAAATAACAAGGATGCATCAGTGACTAGAAATAGCTATTAGAAACTAGCCATTAAGAAATTAGTTATTTAATTAATAAATTAATATATTTTTATTTT